>JAUMJL010000051.1:0-132801 GCA_033558185.1 Dromococcyx pavoninus | reverse complement strand
GACGCATCTGGTCTCCAGGCCCCGCCCGTTGCCCAGGGGCGGTGCCGGAGGCGTCGGGGTGGGGAGCACCTCACTGCGCTCCAAGCGGATTGGCCACTTGGCGCTGTCCGTCACGTTACGCCACCGCGCGGCAAGGCGCTGGAGGGGCGCTGTCGCGCGATTTGTGCGTCACGAGCGCGTGCCTTGAGCTCAGTGGCTGCGGGGGCGTGGGGTGGGCGGTGCGGCGGGATGGGCGGGGGGTGCGCGGCGTGCGCGGCGTGCGGGTAGCGGCGGCAGGAAGGAGCAGGACGGGAGCCGGCGGGCAGGTAGGTAGGTAGGTAGGCAGGCAGGCAGGCAGGCAGGCAGGCAGGTAGGTAAGTAGGTAGGTAGGTAGGTAGGTAGGTAGGTACGTGGGTACGTGACGGTCGGGCCGAGGGGTCATTGCGGGCAAGGGTGAGGGCGCTGCCTCCCTGCAGGAGCACGGAGGAGAGGGGTGAAGCAGGAGAGTCTGTTCTCTCGGGGAGGGCGGAGCTGCTGCGAGTGTCCCGCGTCCCGTCCCAGTGTCCCGGTTCCCATCCTCGTCCCCGTCCCCGTCTGCGTTTTCATCTCCCGTCCCCGTCTGCGTTTTCATCTCCCGTCCCCGTCTGCGTTTTCATCTCCCGTCCCCGTCTGCGTTTTCATCTCCCGTCCCCGTCTGCGTTTTCATCTCCCGTCCCCGTCTGCGTTTTCATCTCCCGTCCCCGTCTGCGTTTTCATCTCCCGTCCCCGTCTGCGTTTTCATCTCCCGTCCCCGTCTGCGTTTTCATCTCCCGTCCCCGTCTGCGTTTTCATCTCCCGTCCCCGTCTGCGTTTTCATCTCCCGTCCCCGTCTGCGTTTTCATCTCCCGTCCCCGTCTGCGTTTTCATCTCCCGTCCCCGTCTGCGTTTTCATCTCCCGTCCCCGTCTGCGTTTTCATCTCCCGTCCCCGTCTGCGTTTTCATCTCCCGTCCCCGTCTGCGTTTTCATCTCCCGTCCCCGTCTGCGTTTTCATCTCCCGTCCCCGTCTGCGTTTTCATCTCCCGTCCCCGTCTGCGTTTTCATCTCCCGTCCCCGTCTGCGTTTTCATCTCCCGTCCCCGTCTGCGTTTTCATCTCCCGTCCCGGTTCCTGTCTTGCCAGGAGATTCCCATCTCCCAGCCCGGGACAGAGCCCTGTCACTCTGCAGGTGGTACCGGCAGTCTCGTGCGGAGCTCCCCGGGCTGCAGTCGCCCTCCAGGCCACACTGCTTTTCTTGGATAAACGTGTTCTGACCGCGTCACTGCCGTCAATTAATGCTACTGCTGAATTACCTTCTTGTCGCGGTCGTGTTGGTGCTGAGGGAGCCGCCGTTATGGGCTGTGACTGATTCCTGGCTTTCTGCTAAAATTCAACAGAGACTTCTGATTCCCTTTTCCAACAGGATTCAGTGCTCCCATCCCTCCCCTCCACCTGGCACAGCTACAGGCCTTGGCCACCACACTTCACAGGTTACCACCTGAATGGAAACAGAGGTTGATGGTGGCCTGAGGTGACATATGGTTGAGGAGCTGGCATCCTTTTCCTGTGAGGATGGCAGCCTTCTGCAGGCTTTGTGGCAGGAATTTAAGGTTTTTTTCCTCAAATAATTAGTTTTCTTGAGTTAGAACATAAACTGAGTTTTTGGGGGGCTTTAGCGTTCAAAGAGTATAATGCTGTACCATGATCCTAAGTGTATTCAACATGCTTTCTCAAGAAGAAGTCCTGATGTATGTATGACTCTGGAGTGACTCTAAAGGTTATTCTTATTCAGAATTGATCACAACTGTTTATATTCTATGCTAAAAAAAATCAGAATATAAAGAGTATTACATATTTTAAGCAATATACACGCCTTACTTGACATATGCTTTCTAGCATTAGTCACATTTATGAAGACTGTAACAGAATGAAATCCAAGCTTTTCTTCCAAAGGAGTGTGTTTATCTTATATTGTGCTTGTTTTGCAGATATTTGTGAGGTTAAAAGATCTGAACTGCAGCTCAATAAAACTAAGGCTGAAAATTGAAGGATGGCAGCAAATCCTTCAGGACAAGGTAAGTCTTAATATAACTGTTTTAACGGGAAAGACGGTGTGCTAAGTGTCAGTGAAGTCACCAAAACTCTTAAGTTTGTTTTATAGAAAGAGTAAAAAGGGGAAGAGAGGTGAGGCTGAAAGTAGCAAAATGGGAGCAAGTCTTCTGAAAGAAGACATACAGTGTTAAGGGGCTGAAAAAGACTACTAATGTCTGGGGAGCTCTGAGTTGCTGTGTGTTCCTTCATGCTTAGGTTATGAAATATTTATCATGCCTGTGGTGCTGTGGTTATTTCCTGGAGCATATTTCAGACCCTTAAAACACTTAGCATTGAACATGAGTTGCCGTTCTTGCACTCAGCATCAAGGAGCAACTAGAAGTCCAATGAATACTGTGTTGTGATGGGAGCAGCAAGACCCAATATCTGTCAAAGATTGCTAGCAACTGGCCAGGTTTGGGAGGAAAAGCTGAATAAAATCATAGTGCTAACAGCAATAAAATGTTTCTTTGCTTGATGAATTGCATCAGTAAAATCATGCCAGACATGGAAATGGTTTGGCTGTCTGACCAAGGCACATGCATTGGAGGGAACTAAGCGCCTGGAGATGGTTGTGCAGTAAATTAAAGGAGGGTCTTAAATCGCCCTCTGGAGGTGCTTTCTGGAAATCTTAGTCGAGCTGTGAGGCTTCTCTCTTCTACAGAAGAGTTGAGGTGAAAGGAGCTTCTCAGATATGGCCCTTTACTTACTGATTATGAGAAATGAGTTCAGAATTCAGTTTCCCAGCAAGTAGAGACAATGTTATGCACATTTGTGTGTGGATGTCCTTACCCAGGAAAACAGTCCCAGAAAGCTTAGTGTAATTAAATACTTCAAAGGGGTACCAGATGACTTGTGTAATTCCCCCTCTGCCCCCAGAGACCCTCCTCTCAAAACAAAGGAAAAATATATTGGTCCAAAGGACAGTTTTTACTTGCTACTTCGTGAAAAGCAGGTTGCTTTTGGAACACTTTGAGCTTTTGTGAAGTGCTAAGAAAGGGGTACTGCAGATTGCAGATAGTTCTCTGTTTGCAAATTTTAACTTTGAGACATTTTTGGTACACAATGGTAAATCTTGCTGTATTCTGTGAATACTAAGTCAGCATCATTGCAAGTAATAGACTGTTGTCACAGGGTTAAGAGCTACTTTTTGTGAAATATGTGAAGTTACTGAGAAGCCAGGTGGGATTTTAGTGCCAGAATGCCTTTGCTTCCATCCAGATTGTAGAGTCTTATAATTTAACAGAGCCTTGGAATCTGCTTTTATCCTTTGAGATACTCTTTAGAGAACTGCTTAATTATCATACGAAAAACATTTGCTCTAAGCAGGCAAGAAACACTCAAGTTTAATCACCGAGGTGAACCTGTAAGTAATACACCTAGGAAAATTAGAAAGGAACAGGTAAATAGAGCAACAGTTCAAAGCTTCTTTATGTTTTAGACAGATGCAGTCTAATAGATTGAGACAAATACTGCATTTTTAGCTTGTTTCATAGCAGGTGTATTTGTACCATTCAAGCAATTCATGCTCTCATTTCTGTCTTGAATAAGAGAAATAGGAGTATATGGAAACACTCACAAGAAGGGTTACATACGGAGTCACTTCCTCAGAGCTGTAAGGATGAGTAAAACATTAGCCTGCTGCGCAGGTGGACCATGTTCATATTTATTTTTATGGAGTTATTTCTTTTCTTTTGACCAGTGCTGGGTATTTTCCTAGGAGTTAATTGACTTTTTTGTTAATTGCAGACTCAGACTACAGTTTAGATTTTGTTTACTGGACATCCTTTAATTCGTTGGTCTCTTAGGAAAGCAATCTTTCATTTGGAAGTTCAAAGATCAGAAGCTGCATGTGAGTGTAGCAAAACCAAATAGAATTGAACGAAAACCATATTTCAAGTAGTTAGTGCCTCACAGAACTGATTGCACTGGTTGCATGGGACTGATTACAGCATTGAAAGAAATGGAAAATCTTTTAAGATACTGTGTGTTGTCCACAAGATGAGCTGGTAGACCAGAGTCGTCCACTTTGTGAGAAGAAGGAATTGGCTTCTAAATGACAGAAATTACTTTCATATGCTAGGTAAGACACTGCTCCTCTAGCAATACCTCATAATACTTGCGTGACATGCACTAATGAGGCTGATCTTGTGATTCTTCTGCTTGGGCACAGCAAAGCCAGAGCCTGCCTTGTATGTTTCCAAATTGAAGACTCCATGTGTTGAGTTCTTCTAGAGGAAGCCCTCTGAGATGAGAGAAATGTGACTGCTCAGGAGGAAACTCCTTTAGGTTCCCACAGGTGGAAGCAGTGCAGGCCTTGCTTCAGATAGGGCTGAATTTGTCAGAAAAGTTGTGGCATGTTGGAAGAACCCAACAAGAAATGTGTACAGAATGCTAAGCTTTATAGGTGGTAGCAATTTTACAAGGTCTCTTTCTTTCCTGGCAGCTGATTATCCTTTTGGCCTAAAGGTATGTGAGCACGTCAGTGTAATACAGTGTGAACAGCTAGATTCAGCATTCTGTTCACCGAGTCTGTGTTGAAAGGAAGATTGTATTGTGCCGTGAATTACATCATCTACAAAGTTTACTGCTCTGCATCTGAGTTTGATGTGTCTACAAGCATAGAACTTGAGGGCTGTAGCGTATCTCTTCCCTGGACAACTTTGCAGCCGTTGAGCAGTCAGTGGCTTACATCCAGCTCTGCCCATAACTGTTTTCTGGAGGGACAGACAAAATATAAACACATCTTTTACTAATTTAAGTTAATTTACTGAATTACTAATATGCATTTTTTTCATTGTCACACAAAATATATGAAAGCATATCCAAATGTAAGTTGTTACTGAAAAGTACTGATGTGCAGCAGACTGTTAGGTGATTTGTAATGGTAGTAGTCATAGACAGAAGAGGATATCAAAATATAGTTACTCTATCCTTTTTTCCAAGTGTTATGTGTTTAATAAGGTCTTTAGATTCTGTTTTTTAAGAGGTTGCTGCCTCACTTCATCAAGGCTACTGTTTATGAAAGCATGCGTTTCAATAAAGACATTGCTGTGAAATGCTTTCTGAATTGAGCAGGCAGAATAGCATGCAGTGACAGGGCTTTATAAAGTATAGACCTTGGAGTAGACATCCGGCTTTGAAACCATTTTCCAAGTAGAAATATATCTTCAGCAAAAAGTGTCTGAGGGCTCTTTTGTGTTGTGACACATCTATGAACAAAAGATAAATAATGCATATTAGAATAAGCTTACACATACTGTGCATTAGAAGCAACCAACAGATTAGGGAAAAGATAAGAGATTAAAAGCAAGAGCTTTAAACTACATAAATGTAATATTGTTTCATGCTATGCAGAGTTAGCTAGTAGAACCAGCTGACTTAGTTATTGCTGAGGCAAGGTGGTAGAATTAGGTTAAAAAGGGGAGCTTGCTATGAGCTCTTCAAGCTACCTCACTCTGCAAGGCTTCAACTTTCTCTAATTTTCTGCCTTTCCCATGCAAAATATCGGTGTAAGTAAACTTCTGACTCCTGCACAGAGCACATAGCACAGAAATAGAGGTGTCAGAAAGAATAGGTTTAAATTTTACAAGTCCTGGATCTGCTACCTTACAGAGTAATTTGAAGATCCAGGTGCTCAGTGTGGCATCTAACACTGCCATTAATCTACATAGCTGACTCAGATAGGTCATTTTGTCTCAGGACTTGTGTGTCTACAAAACAGAGAAGGATATTAATGAACTGTAGTATTCATGAACTGTTCAGACTCAAAATAGTGCTGCAACTCAGCCTGGTTAAAGGAAGTCTGAGCGTAAAGCTTTGTTAAGTTGCTGTGTTTGCAAATCTACGCGTTCAGGGTTGATAATCTGGTCTATTCTAAGGATGGCTTTTTTTTTTTGCATTTCCGCACTTCTAGTACTAGAAAGCAGAACAGACATATCACATATACAGAAAGAAAATTACTGTAGCTGTTTCCAGTTGGTCCTTATGGAAGCATTTTGGGGTTCTGGGCAAGGAAGAATCTAAGCGGCAGTCGCTCATGTACATTGCCAGATGTGATGAATTGTTTTGTAAGGAAGCCAGGTTTTCTCTCTAAAATGGATCTCATGTCCTGCCCCCTCCATTTTTGACACTTAAATGAAGAGGGGTTTGCATTTTCAAAAGTTTAAAATACCTGTAGGAACTTAACATTGCTCAGCAGAGGAGTACTGACATGTGCATATTGCATCTCCTCCTCCATTTTCTCAAGCAGGCTTTTTTCCTACTTGCTTTTAACAAATTCTCTTAAAGAATGACTTTAGTACAGTAGATTGCTTACAGGCATTCTGAAATCCAGAGCAAAATCCTAGTATTTTTTTTAATACCCTTTGTAAGCCATAGAGGGGTAGGAAAAGGAATTAAAAATACTTGGGTTTCTTCTGAATCTAGAGTTTCTACCATATTATACTATACTAAAATTGCAGACAGTGATACTCTTGCAGAATTTCTGATCACAGTTTAAAAACAGTGTTTCAAATTTTATTCTTGCACATCTCAAGCCTTTCTGAATAATACCATCTGCTTCACGGTAAAGTCAAGCATATTTAGGCTTCATTTTTTTAGCTGACAGCAACTTATATTAAAAAGTGATTGATGTGGTTTGAGCTAAGTAAGACTAATTCAGTCTCATTAAAATAAGTTCATTTTCTGAAAACTAATTGCGTGTTTCTCAGATAGTTTCTCTCTGGAAGTGATAACACGGGACACTGGTATGCACAGAGGCCATTATTTATACTTATTCCTGTGGTAACCAAGGCCATCCTGGAGCTAATGAAAAGGGCCACACCTGCAGGGAGGGGCAGGCAGGACAGGTGACCCCAAACTGACCAATAGAGGATTCCATCCCCTATGTGTCATACTTGGTATAAAACAGAGGTCACGAGGGTCTCTCTTTTCTGCGATGACTGATGTCCAGTGAGGACCTCATTTGTCTGGTTACTCTTGATTCTGGATCCGTACATTCCTGAATCCAGTTCCTGAGTTCAGCTCCTTCCTAGCTGTGGACCCATTCCCTCCCTTCTGCTCTGCAGCATTTGTGGTGAGGTATGGTCATCGAGGGGAGGGTGCGATCTCAGGTATTCGTACATATGTCGTTACTTTCTAATTATTAGTTAGTAGTAGTAGTAGTATCGTTTTATTAAAACTGTAGTTTTAGTTTCCAACCCACAAGGCTTTTTCCTCTCATTTTTCCTTTCGCCTTTGCCTGGGGTGGGACAGAAGGGAACTGAAAGCCCAACTGCACTGTTTTGGCTGACCAAATTACCTGGTCAGGGCTAAACTGTGACAGTGGTCTCCTTTTTCAGTCACCAAATCATCTGAATTCCAAGCGTACATTTAGATTTATGCAGTTTGGGACAAGCAAGCACTAGCAGAAGGCTGCTGAGTAATATGCGAAATACTAAGCTTTTTGGTTGAAAAGTGTTTGGAATGGGGAGATGAGGATGCAGATGTGATGACTTCAGCTCAGATCCTCTTAGAAGTCTACTTCAATCATCCTATTACAGCATTGTCTCCAGAATTTGCAAAAAAAGGAAAGTCTTGGCTAGTGGCAGCTCAGAAATGTTGAATCTTATTTTGTTCACAAGCTTTTGTATCTGAGAGCACACATGCAGCTGTATTTTATTGTTTCACACTCTTTACAGGGTATTCTAAAAAAGGTAGTGTACGATACCTAAAGAGCAGAGAAACGTCAAGGACCTGAATTATTGCACTTAAACAGAGACAATTCGAGATGAACCAGTGCCATGTGCAAAAGAGAGATTAACAGACAGGAAAATAGCAATTAATTAAATGGAATTAAAAAATCTGTTAGCAAATGAATGTAAGGATGAGTATGCGTAATCTTGTATAAAACCACAGTGAAATGTGATTAAACAACGCCACTCCTTTCGAGAGCTCATACACTGACACTTAGGAGTGTGCATGTTAAGTGTAGTAGAAGAAAAGGGTGAGGGTTTGGTAGCGTGGCAATACAGATGCAAATTATTTAGAGTTGGAAGTTTCTACCTGATAATTGTCTCCTTCATTGAGGAATACTAATGAAAGCAATATTGGATTATGTAATTGAGCAGCAGCAGCAGATCTCTCAAAGGGAATGAACTTTTAAGTGCAACTACTGAAAATGAATTTGAAACCATTTTACATCAACGTGCTGATACTGCCCTTAAGAGTTACCCTGTCTGGCCTTGCAGACATCTTGTGGACTGCAATTTTTTAGTGGTATTATTAAAACATAGCACTTGGGATCGCGGCAGAGGCACAACATGCAGCAGTTTCCAATGGGAATGACTTTGACTTCTTTTTAGAAAGGAAGTAAAGGACATGACTTTTACATCTGTCTTTTTATGACAGTGTAGTGTCTTTATATTTATAGAACAGCAGCAAATTAATGATAAAAATAAGTATATTCTTGACATGAGGAACATTCTTAGTGCTCCTTAGAGGCCTGTAAGAGCCAGCTCTATACCTATTGTCCTCACTTATGCTGTACAGGCACGTTGGGCAATAGCCAGGACTGCTGTGTCTGGTTTATTTGGTGGCTGCAATGAGATCCTTTAGCACATCAGAGTGCTGTGTAAGTAGAGCAGTTTGCCACATTTTCATTTAGAAAGCAACTTTGAAAATAAACAAATGGCAGCTGTTTTAGGCATTTTGTAAATTCCATCTCTCTGATTCCTGACCCCTTCTCTTCTATACAATGTCCCTTTGGGAGAACGATGTACAGAGTGAATAAAGGCCAGTTTATCGTGCTGTGTCTGGACAGTTTAATTTTACTTCTTTATTCTGGCATTGTGGTCATACTCCATAGTGGTTATACTCAAGGGCAGTGTGTATGTATAAGGACATCAGTATAGTAGAACTAAAAGTTTTCCACGTAGATTGAATAAAAGGTTGTAACTTTTTGTATAAGCACATGTGCAAGCTTTGTGGTTGTCTTATTCTTACCCGTTTCATATATAAAATTTGTATTCTAGTTTGAGCTCACTGGCATGAGAAGTTAGGCCCTGTGAGTGTATTCCTCCATTATTATAATTGATTTGTATGTTTTTGAAAGGCAAATATTTGATCATGTACTTTGTTATAGCTCCAGAGCTGGCTTGGAAAAGGGTAGCATCTGACTTGAGATAGAAACCTGTATTTTCAAATGTATTAATATGTATGATAGCTTAAGGAAGCTATGTCATATTGTAAAATGAGACAAGGGAAAAATGAAACCGGTTTATTAACAGCCTTTTATATGAGTGCAAAGCCTTGAAGATCAGCGTGTTCGTCATAGTGTTGTATTGTACAGAGACTTTTAATTCCACAAGGTTAGAGTTGGGCCATAGAAATGAAGTAAATCTCACTAATATTTTTCTGTCATTCCCACCAGGTTTCCAGAATAAAAACAGGGTTGCAATCCTGGCAGAACTAGACAAGGAGAAGAGAAAGTTACTTATGCAAAACCAGTCTTCCACAAATCACCCTGGAGCCAGGTATTTTGTGTTCTAAAATCTGTTTGGACATCACTGATTACACTTGCTAATTTTTTTTCCTTTGATGTAAACTTACACAAACATTTATCAGAAGTGCTTTTGGACCATCTTGAATAACTAGTCGGAGACATCCTGCACTTTAGGAGCACAGTAGTGATTAAAATAGTTTACAGACCCTGAATTTTGGCTTACATAATTTGCATCTGAGAATGGGCAAAGCAGGTGTGCTTACTCAACAGTATTTAAACCTATCTTAAAGAAGAATCAGGGAGCAGGCACTGAGCAAGCATTTAATTATTAAGCTAAAATGCCCTAAAGAATGGAAGCAGTGGACCATGCAGTTGTTATTCAAGTAAAATCATTGATTGCAGAAGAAAATAGAAATATCATACTGTTATGTACAACCCCTGACTCCTGGCAACAGTTTTTCCATACTTAATTGCAAGTCCTCAGAGTTTCAGAGGGGTGCTAGTTTGCTTTCTTCTTTCTTTAAGGAAAAATAACACTATATGCTAGGGAGTTAGATTTAATAATTGTAAAGGGAGTGAGGGGACACCCTCTGCTTTGGCATGGTGGGCTGATGTGTGATTTTTGAGAAGCAGGGATGTTCGGTGGCAGGGATGATATGCCAAAAGTTTTAGACCACAAAGTTGTCAGAGATTGAACCAGAGAAATTCTGGAAATGACCGGAAAAAGTTCAGTGTATCTAAAGCACAATAATGGCATGGGCAGCCTCAGGGTGAATGAGCTAACTGATTTCTGGTTTTGACATACAGGAATCCCCTATCTAGGAACAGAAAACCTCTTATGGAAAGTATTGGTTTACGATGAAGCCTTAAGATTAACTACAGAAATTATATTGAAAAGTTAGCAGGTACAGAATTAAATGGAAAATAAATACGTTCAAAATAACTGAAAATAAAAATGAAAAAAAGATGTTTTAAAGTAGTACTTTTCTCCAGCAGTGAAGCTTATCTTAATACTTTTCATAAAATCTGTTCAGAGAATTATTACTTCGCTTTCATTATGCATTTAGGTGTAGATTTGGCTAAAGGTCTCTTCATGAGCCCAGCTGCTTTTGAAAAACTGACTTACTAGATCAGCTGTTGACATTGAAGCTGCTGGCAAAGGGAAAGGTCAGTTGGTGAGTTTGCTTGGATCCCTTGTTGCCCTTCATGCTTTTGTCTCTGTGACTGGGGAGAACTGTGCTTTCGCCACCAGTCTCCAGAGCCAATTTCAGAGGTAGTTGTGAATTGCTTGGTGATAAGCCTCTAATGACAGTCCTCACTGATTTCTGTCTCAAGGATGTCTGATAGTGTTACTTATATAGAGTCAGCGAAAAAAAAGTCTGCTTTTTCTTTTTTTTGGTTAACAAGGTGGACAAGTCTTAAGATAAAAAAAACAAGAAAACATAGTTAGAAATCTTGATTTGTAACCTGATGTATGCTGCATGAGACAGCTAAGCACAATCAATTTTAGGTACTCTAAGCTATTACGATTATTTCCATTCCATCATTAGGAAGCTCCTTTACCATAAGCAGTGATCTGCTGAAGAACTGGTGTTATGCTGAAGACTGCAGAGATCTTGTTAGTCTTCTGCTTATCACAGTTATCAAACAGGACAGTCACTGAGTGGCTGAGTAATGTTGCAAACACAAAACTGTTGTTTTAGAAATTGCTGACATTGTTTAGCTTTGCGTCCAGTGGTTCCACTGACCTTAGTGGGACTCCATCCATGAGTGAAATCCGTAACAGCCTTCAGGACTCGTGAGTTTTCTGGGTTTAATATGGCATCAGTTTTTTATGCTAACTCAAATGATACAGCTATGGTCACTCCATTTCCCTTTTCTCTCTTGTATCAACAAATAGTAATTGCAAACTATAGTTAACAGTTATTAAGTTAAATAAATCATGAGCTGTAGAAGTCATGGAGTTTGTGGCTAGAATTAAGGACGTGGTTTTTTTCTGTGGCATGTGTCATACCATCTTGCTCTTTTTTTCAGCATTGCGCTTGCAAGATCACCACTGAACAAGGATTTCCGTGATCATGCTGAACAGCAGCATATTGCAGCACAGCAGAAGGCTGCACTGCAGGTAAGCTGATACAGTCAGGTAGAGTTGAGGTTGGCTCTGTTTCACATGTGCATCCCTTCACAGAGCAGTCCTGCACCTAGAGAGAATGAAAAGCCCCTTTTAGAGGTTAGGTTTCATACATTTCCTTTATGTGTCAGAAATGAAGTTTCTTCTCTGTTATGATGAAAACTGTCATCTATCAGCTCATTATCCCTTGATATGGTTGTAAGAATGTAGCCTAGAGTGTTATTCATCATAGCTGTTTTGTACATCTCAGTAATAGAGAGTCAGTTTTATCATACTTCGGTATGTCTCATGAAGTGTAGGAAGAACTAGTCACACAGCTTTCTGTGGTTCAATCTGAGTAGATGCCAAGTGAATACATTACTGTTACCAAGTGACAGGAATGAAAGATTTGGAAAACTTAACTTGTACCTTTACAGACTTCTATTTGATGCTGTTTTGCTCATGTCAAATGAGGCTGATTTTGATTGTGAAATTGGAAATTGAGCAGGAAATCCAGTACATGGCCACATGTTTTCCTGGCACTCTGGACAAAATGATTTGGCAGAGAGCACAGGAATGGGAGAAACAATGAGATGGAAACTAGCAATGCTGTTAACATATCCTATGCCTTGTCATGTTACCATTAGCCAGTAAATGCCACACATGGTTTCTTCTAAAATGAATGGGAGTAGCAGGGAACTCTGGCTGGCATCCCACGCTGATTACAGGACATTGTAGTTTGGAAGGGTCCTCTGGAGGTTTCTAGTCCATCGCCTTGAGTGCTTTGAGCAGGGGCTTAAAGAGTGACTAATGGCAGTGCTATATCATATTGCTCAAGATATGATCCGATCCAGTTTTGAAGCTCTCCAGGGATGGTCTTCTCTCAGCCTTTCTTGGCTCTGAGTCTGGCTCTGTTTTCTCTGTATACTGTCACTGGGTATCTGAAAACAGCATAAAGCTGTTCTCAGCTTTCTCTTGCAAGAAGCTTAGTCCTCTCACCATCTCCTTGGATGCTGAGAGCTCCCTTAGCTGTCTCTTTGGGTGTCTGTTGTACTCTCTCCAAGTTTGTATCTCAAACTGAACACAGTATCACAAACACAACCTCATGGGTAGCTTTGCTTGGCCTGCTGGCTACGCTGTTGCTCATGCAGCCCACTGTCCTGGTAGTCCTTATCACTACAGGGCCACACTTCTGTTTCAGGTTAAATTTGATGTCCAGTGGAGCTTTTCCCTAGTGGTGGAACGAAGGAATATGCAGGTTGTCTAACTTACTGGAGTCCAGCCTTTGACCTGGGAATTTGTAGGATTTTTAAAAGGTTGTCCAGAGCAGTAAGCAGCAGTTGCCTTTGTGAGGTGAGCAAGCATATGTAAATCACATGAGGCTGGTGTTACCTGTACGTGCTGCCTCAGGTGGTGTGATATGACTGGTGCACAGTTCTGACAGTCAAATGTGGCAGCTGTCACGTACCAAGACCTGTAAGTTGGTTATAGATAGGGGGCAGAACTGTAGGAGAGGTCACAGGAGAGCGACCAGGAGTTCATTACCACTCTTCCCACTTCCATGGGATCTACTGAAAAAGAAGCAGCAAGAAATGATGAATGCCCAAATTAATTCCCTTGCTGCACCCTGTTCAGATGTGGTTGATCTAAAATCCTGGTTTTGAATCTATCAGAGTTGAGGAGCAGACTGGGATAAATAAATAATTAATGCTGCAGAAGCTGTAAAGTTTTGAATTATATCGGTTCTGCAGAGAGTTTATGTTTTAACAAATGTTTTTCTCTTTCCAGCACGCACATGCACATTCCTCAGGATACTTCATAACTCAGGACTCTGCATTTGGAAATCTTATTCTTCCTGTCTTACCTCGACTTGAGGCAGAATGAGGAATGTTGTTTCTCAGAACTGCAAGGTCTGTTTTTGGCCCATAGCAGGAACTGTCTGGCCTTTTTAATTTCTCTACTTATCTTAAACCCTATTTTTTTCTCGATTTTTGTGTTTGCATTTTGGGAGTGTGAGCACTAATGATGATTTTTATCCTTTGTTTTCTGTTCCTCTGTCAAGTCAAAGTCAGATGTAAGACTTCTGTGGTGTGTGAAGTGCATAGCTCTTGCTCTTTCCTGTTTCTGTGCTTCCTTCAAATAAATGTCCAAACCAGAGTTACCAAGTGATGCATGCTCTGTCTGCATTTGAGTTTCTTATTATTGTGTACAGGTACTATATTTGACTTCAGTGAAAGACAAAAGTTACCTTTGTCCGTCAAAACAGACCTGAATTTATCAAATGCATCAATCAGTCTCTTTTGTATCTTTTTTTTTTACTGTGCACAGGAACATGGCTAGTGTATTGTTTACAGTATCATCTGGTCTTAAGTTCTTAGATAAGGTGTGCCTTCCTCTTATTTTGTTTTATGAAATATGAAAATGAATTAAAGTAGGGGAAAAAAGCAATTGTTTCAGTCAGTCTTTTAACAGACAAAAAGTATTTTAATTTTTTGTACATTTCAGATGGACAGTGTTGTCTGCAGAGGAAATTCAGTTTATAAGGTCATTATTTTCAGTACTTAGTATTTTTCATTTTTATTTGATTTTTTCTTGCTTTTGTTACCTGTTGTAACCAATTCCAGCTCCATGCTGAAAAACAGTCAGTTGATCTTAAGTTAAATTATTTTGGAACTGTGGTCATGCTACCAGGATAAAATAACTTGGAGTGAAAAATAACCCTTACTTAGATATCCTTACCTAAATCATAAAATGGTTTGGATTGGAAGGAACCTTGAAGATCATCTGTTTCCAACTGCAGACATCTCCATGGGTTTACTAATGCAGTTATACTAGTACATTGATTGCTTTACATATGGAGGTAAGGTTTAGAAAACAGAAGGAACAAGAGGACTTGTCAGAACCAGAAATCAGAAGGCATCTGTTAAATCGGTGCCCATTTGAAGTTCTGTTTTTGCAGAAACTTAGCTGTCCCATGAAGTTTCCAGGGTTTTCTACAGATTTTCTTAGTGACATTTAGAGTGTCCTGTTTCCATCTGCAGGAGATTACTTGAACCCAATAAGCATTACTGAACTATAACCACTGTTAACAGTTCCATTCCCCGAGTAAGAAAACAGAAGGAGAGCCAAGAGATCAGTGCAGGTATGAGGAAAATGTCCCTCCTTTCATATACCTCAGCTGAGTACAGACCCTTGCAGAATCTGTAGCATACTGTAACACTTTGAAGAAGGATAATCTTGTGGAGGAGGCGTGCTAGAGCTTCAGGATGTGCAATTGTAACGTGAACTATTGATATTGTGTACTTTTTCAGTAGTCTGATGTGGTGAGTCATGGGAATGATGATGGGTTTTGTGAGCAATGGAGAAAGGAGTACTGTCATTTCTGTTTTCAGTGTTTGGCTCTGTGTAGCTTTTTCTTTTTAATTGCCAAGTATAACTTCACTGTGAAGCTGTCCTGACTGCTCATTATTCTGCAGTGTGAGCTGAATATCTGAAAAGCTTTGAAAAAGATGTGTAAATCTTTGTGGCAGTGATCAGTCAGTCCAAGCTTGGAAATCTACAAAGGCAAGAAGGGAAAACAGATAAGGCAAGAAGTTTGTATTTTGGATTTTAAGTGAATTTAAAAAGTAGGATGGGCATTTTAACATTAAAGGAGCTTTTTCATTTTTCCCCTTGAGAGGAATGGCGAAAGAATAACGGCCTTCTCTAGAAACAGACCCTCTGTGCTAACAAGTGACTACAGAATCTGTCTGTGTTACTGCACAGACTGCACAATGATCCAGGCAATGAAACAGTAAAGATCCTTCTCCTTTGGAAAGGTATAGTTGCTCCACTGTAAGTTTTAAACTTGCTGGGTATGTTGTTTTCATCTCGGTTATTGAAAGGTCTGCTTTTGGAAATCCAGGGCCTGTGCTCAAAGATAGAGGGATTCAAAAGAGTGGGGAAATTGGCACAGCTGTTGTAAAGTTTTTAAGTTATAATGCCTCGCATTAGTCTGTGTAATCCTCAGGGACTTGGTGATATATGTAGCTATAATTAACTGTCAAACATACAGTTGTATATGAAAGCTCTGTCTTAGAAACCACAGACTCCAGCAATTAGTGTCAGATGTATCAATTTGTCTTGCTACTCTTAATTTTTCTTTTCCACTGTTAATGAGCATTAAAACCATTAATCTACCCCTTTACAGTAGTTTTGGCAAAATCCTTTCTCCTGTTGGAATTGCATGTTCACAGGAAGAGTCTGGAATGTCTTGCTTCTGAAAATAACCATTTACTTGATCACATAAAAGCAGGTGGCTTCTAATCTAGTGGTGAGTTGTGTACCTAAGAGTGTCTTAACACACATAATCACTCAAGAGTCATTTTGTTTCATTTACTACAGTAGTAGTCAGCCTTTCCACTCAATACAGGTGGTTGGTGTAGAGTCCTTAACAGACCTGGCTGGTGGGGTGAGAGCAGGTCACGGTACTGGGCAGGTCTCACCCTAAATCAGATAGGTGAGAGGTGGGCTAACACACAGTGAGATCAGACTTTCTAAGTGATGGCAGAGTCATAATCTGTCAAGAACAGAGGAAGTATAGAAGTCAAAGATCTTAAGCTAAAACACGGAAAGAGCTGAACCACAGCTTCTTTATTCTTAGGTCCGTTCTCATTTTCTTCCATTATATAAGTTTTCTTTCCACACCCTTATTTTCCAAATCCTCTTACTATCTCCCCACCATTACAGGCTCTGGAAAATATTCAACACAAAAAGCCTCACCTGTAGAACCTCTCGTGGTTTCCTACCACCATCTACCTCCTACCTCCATTTTTTCTTAGTATTTTCTTTTGGAAGCACTGGTGTGAAACTAATCAGTAGTACCTGGCATATTTTCACTTTATGTCGTAACACTGAACACCCAATGAAACTCATTACTGGAAAGTAGTTACACCCTCTGATGTCGTTTGCCAGGAACTTCTTACTTGCTTTGATGTATTCAACTAGTTAAATAGCTAAATACAACTTCAGCCTTCGTGTGCAGTCAGAATAGGAGAAGATATCTGGGATCAGCAAGTGTTACAAATGCAGCTGGGTCGCACTGGCATTCTTTATACTGAGGAGTCCTGTCCAAGGTAGACACTTTGGATGGCTCTAATCTTTTGTTAGATCACCTGTGTCACTTAAAGACTGGATGTCATTTATCATCTTGCTGCATAGCAGAGAGGTCTGCACTCTGACCCTAACCTTGTAGAAATTCAGGAAGAGGCCAGGATTTTCCCATCCTTTTCAGAAGGAAGAGGATGGTATGCATTATTAACTGGGAAACAGTTCAAGCTCAGGGAACATGAGCTTGAACTAGTGAAAGGCAATGTGAACAATTATGTCTTGGGGTGTGCAGCTCTTTGTGGCCTGACTTATCGTTGCATTTGCTGTGTTTTGGGGACAGAGCACAAGGGCTGAAGAAGGGCAATAAGCCTGGCATAGTGTGGCATACAGTCACAGATGTGTGAGCAGGTAGTGACTATCTCAACACATCCTCTTAGGCGTTACAATAGTTAAAACAGGGGTTGGTGTATCCGCCGGAAGAAGCACTTACAAAAATAGCTGTCTTATGCTGGTGATGTTCTTTCACCTTGTGTCTGCTTAAACGTTTTAAAAATCAGGAGGATGCTTGAGAAAGCAGCTGGATGATTCCTGTTGGTCAAAATTGTGGCACTAATGATTGCTCCTGTCAAACCAGCTCAAATAGCAAGTTTTCTTGAAGGACAAAGTCAGTGCTATGGACTTTTGCTGAAATCAAAGCTGGTTCCCATGTCCTAGGGAGCAGGTGGTAACAAAAGCACACATGAATCTTAAGGGAAAAGCTAAGAGGAGGCAGCTCTCTGATCAGTGGTCTGCATGCACAGATGCCTCTGAAGGAGGAGGTGGAGAGAGAGGGAAGGATTGGTCTTTGACCATCTGGAAGAGTCTCCCCATCCAGAACTTTAGGTTCCTGATTTATGTTTTTGCTCACACATGGGGAATATCCTATAGCATCTGCTAATAACACTTCGGTGTCTGGTGATCAGTCTGTTCTGAAACACTTTTGGAGGAAATCTTTCTTGGACTAAAATACACTGTACATGGTTTTCTATCATGAACAGTAACTGAAGATGAGTTAGTGAAGTGGATTTCGCTTGCTGTTGGGTTAAAAGCTTGCGCCACTGAGTTTCTGCATTTGTTGGAACCACAGAGCTTGTCCCAGGCTTCTCAAGAGTACACCACCTTCTACTTGCTTCCTGGTTCTTGCTGTTGATAGAAGGAATGAAGTGGCATACCTCCCTGGGGAAATGATCTTTACACTCCTTCCTTGAATACAGATTTTTTTGGAGAGGAAGAAAGCACGTTAAAGCATTAAGTGGAGAAAAATTGATCAGTGCCATGGGATATTATGAAAAATGATACTACTGGTGAGGAAATGTCTCTTCTTTTCTTCTTAGATATTTCACTCTTCCAGATTCATTCAGGCTTTGAATTGTATAGATTGTGGCTGGCAGTTGTTCAAAATCTACCTTTTCTGTCGCAGGAGTTGTACTGATTCATTTAAAACTGCAAACTAGAAGCTTGCACACGACTTCATTATATGTATACACTGCATTGGTCTTCAGCCTGTGTGTATTACTGGTTAGTAGTGAGTTTCTTTCAGTAGGGAAAGTGTCTCATTGTAAAGAATATATGTAGGTTTATGGACATCTTTGCAGCTTCAGAGGCTTTTTCAGTATATCACCTGAATCCTCACAAGGCAAACTAAGTTACTGCTCTCTTCAGTTTTGCAGATGGAGAAAAATGCAAAGGGGCTGCAATGCCTGCAGGTATATAGAGTTGTCAATATTGGCTCCTGGTTAGTGAGCTGGTGTGAAACGGTATCAGGAGATGGGTCTGCATCTCACACCAGCAGCTGGCTTATCTCCCTCTCCAAGAAGATGCTGAGCTCTTTAGTTTCTGGTTTTTCTTTGCTCTCATAGATAGCTCAGTGCTGGGGTTTGTCTGGGGTTTTTTCAGATGATGAAAGCAACAAAGTAGGTCAGATTTAGGGCCTTTTATGTTTGAAATTTTGGGTAGCGACAGTGGTACTGAAAAAGTAGTACTGTTATACTCGGTGTTTGAAAGCAAGGGCAAGTGTACTTCCTTCTTTACAATGGTGACCAGATAAACTTGGCCATTACGCTGAGATTTAGCCATCATTTCATGTCCTGAATAGAATTACATTAGAGCTTCCAACTGCCTGGATGACAATGGACTTCTGCCATGTGTTACTGGGTGGTGACGTGGAAGTGGGAATGGCCAGATGTGGGCCCAAGACAAACACTTCTGTGTGTTCTCTACCAGCAAGAGTGGTGTGTGGCTGGCAGACAGCTGAGACAGGGACTGTGTGGGACTGCGATGTTGCAGCCATGGATCATGGTGGTAGGATGAAGGTTTCTCTTGTAGGCCTAGGGTCTGCAAGGTGAGATGCCAGTGCTGTTTTCAACATAGGTTTTCATTGTGCATCTGGGAGCACCTCCATCCTTTTAGGTCTGGAGATATCTTAGTCCCTATTTGTTCCCCAGAGATAGCCTCAACATGAGACTCACACGAGACTTTTAGCAGGGGTGCTGCTGTACATCAGAAGACAGCACATTGCCAGCACCACTCATCAGAGCTTTCTGGCAATGCAGTCTGTTCACATATGTTAAGGATAGTAGGTGATACTCGGCCATCTGAGAGTGGGAAGTCTCAAATGTAATAAATGATTGCTTATCCAAAACCCCAGCTCAGTGAAACTCTCCCAGTCTTAGTCAGCAAACTACCTCAAACTGAGCCCTGAAGCAGGTGGAAAACAGGGTAGTCCTTGTTCCTGCAATTATTACTTTTCAGGCTTTCCGTGTTAATGTGGGCTGTTATTTTAGTTGACCTGTTTATTGTACCCTTTTAATCCTTTGGAAGCCTTTTCAGCATTTTCTTAAGCCTTTCTAGGGTAAGATCAGCCAGTGCTACCAGTTGTTCCTCTGCCACACACATTCATCTCTCTCAGTTACGCCATGTTGCTCCTCCATCTCCACTTCTTCCCATCAACCTCCCTTCCTTGCAGTATCCCTTGCCTCAGCTACCCTGTTTTACCATAGCAAATGTGCTTTAATGAAGCTCTACTTCAGTGCCAAACAAGATGTAATTACATTTCTTGACAGCTGCAACCAAGACTGGGATCAGTAAACCACTTTTGTGAACCCTGAGAGTGCGTTAAGTTGCAGAAAGGTCCATGACACTATTGGGAAAGTCATCACCCTAAAGTTCTCAGATTCATTTATGAGGAAGTTGTCTTTGGCAGTACTTAAACACTTCCGTTATTATTCAAGAGTGGTATTTGATTGCCTAGAGCCTGGCGGGCCAAGTCAGAAGAAATGCTGGCCAACTCCAGTGTGACCCCAAGCCTGATGACATAAGTGAAGCATGCTACCTGATGCTGGTGAGCTTGAGATTTGGTAAACACCACAAACACCTGATAAAGCTCACATCAAGCCATCTCAGTCCAGAACTCTCTTGGGGACAGGTTAAGTGAGGGGATGTAAGCCTTTCCCGCCCTTACCCACAGAGTGCATTTGCAGCTCTCATATGGGCAGTGTGCCTCATCCTCAGGCTGTGACCCAGTGGAAAGCAATTGGCACAGCATTCACAGAAACCTGGTTTTTGCCGCTAGGTTCTAAGGGTCAGAAAATGGGGCAAATGGGAGAGTGGTGATAGGATGAAAGTTTCTCTTGTGGGCCTAGGGGCTGCAAAGTGAGATGGCAGTGCTGTTTTCCACCATAGGTTTGCATTGTGGATCTGGGAGCACCTTCATCCTTTTAGGTCTGGAGAGATCTTGGTCCCTATTTGTTCCCCAGAGACAGCCTCAAACTCCAGCTCTCTGCCAGGGAGGGCAAATGTCAGTTTACATGTAAAACAGGAAGTAGAGCTGAGTGAGGAATTCTCTTGGGACTCCAAAATATTCTTACTCTTTGCTGGTCTTTCTGAGTCCATCTGAGAAGGCAATGAGGAACCCCAGAGGTAAAAGTTCACTACCCAGCAGAAGTCTGAACCACTCCATCCAGTCCTGGAGGGTGGATCTCACCTCCATACCACGGAAGAGTGCCCAGATTCGTTCTTACAAGGGCAGTGTGCTCTCAGTGTCCTCTTATGGAACTCCTCGAGGTGTTGGAGCGTATCCAGAGAAGGGCAACAAGGCTGGTGAAGGGGCTGCAGAACGAGTCCTACAAGGAATGGATGAGGGAACTGGGGTTGTGTAGCTTGGAGAAGAGGAGGTTGAGGGGAGACCTCATCGCTGTCTACAACTGTCTGAGAGGGGACTGTGGCAGAGCGAGTGTTGATCTCTTCTCTTGTGACAGGTGACAGGACAAGGGGAAGTGGCCATAAGTTGTGCCAGGGGAGGTTCAGACTGGATATTAGGAAGAATTTCTTTACCAGAAGGGTGGTCAGGCACTGTAACAGCTGCCCAGGGAGGTGTTTGAATCGCTGTCCAGGGAGGTGTTTAAAAAACAGGTAGATTAGTTTTTCAGGGACATGGTGTAGCTGAAGATGGATGCAGTTGGACTCAGTGATCTCAAAGGTCTTTTCCAACCAGAAGATTCTATGATTCTGTGATAAATGGTGACGTAATCATTGGAGCAAGGACCCGAGGCTGGGTTTTTCACAGATCGGCTGAGAGAGACCCACAAGATAACAAGGCCAGTTTTACTCCAAGCCAGTAAATATTCATTGTCTATCTAAATGAGGTCAGTTATAAAGAGGGAGGTTGAGAAAGGTGGGTCAGGAAAATGTGTATCCCATGGTAGTGTGTACTTTCATGCATAACAGCAAACTGAAATGAGATAAAGAGGCTACATCTCTCAGTAGTTGACACCCAAATGGAAGTAGTTCAGGGATGACAAACCTCCATCAAATGACAGTTCATGGCCTCCTGATCCTATGATGTGTATTCAGTTTGCATTCTGCATTCCATGTAGATATGTCATTATAGATCGCTTTCTTGCTTATGATACTTACAGTGATGGAAGCCAATGCCTGGTCTCCTTCCCCCTCCCCAACTCTATCTGTTTTGCTTTCCTGTAAACTATTTCCTACAATACTGGTTTCAAGTGACAGGAGGAAATGTACCTGTGGGATTTCCTATCACATGCAGTATAGTGTAAATTATATAACCTTCTGTCTGACAGCTAAATTGATTCCAGATATATCCTAATAAATGATATTTATAGTCAATTGCAAAATGCACCTTGCAGTCCTCTGTAATTATGATACCTTTTCAAAATTGAGATCATTTTCATGAGGAACAAAGCAAAACACTGAATCCCTGCTGTGGTTCTTAGCTGTTCAGCATATAATGCATTATTTACCATCAAATTTAGCTTTCTTGCATCTTATAATATTGGTATTCCACATAACGAGTGGGAATTGTACCTTTAATTCTTCCATTTTCAGTTTCTAGATTTGGAAGTGAAAAGAATTCAAAACTCAGGGAGGAATCATACTTTGGTGACTTAGGGATTCCAGTTTCAGGTAAATCAGTTGAAAGATCTTACTCTCATTAGTAGTCAGGTGATGACCGACAATTAAGCCTTTGTGCTGTGGCTTGATTCTGAAGTTTTAGGGGAAAGATGGAGACATCTGATCTTACGGTGGAGTACTCCTTGTAATGAGAGTGTTTGTTCCAAGTGCAGAGCAAATCTTTGACATTGTTCTGTCCCCAGGTTTGTGGAAGAATGTGGTCAGGCAGTAGCTGTTATTTTCCTCACTGAACAGGCACATAAACTGAGTCACAGAAAAGGGAACAGCGTTTCTGAAGTCATCTAGTTCTGTGTTGGCAGAGTATGGATGATAACCCAGACCTTGACATACCAATGGCCCTGTCAGTTGCCCCCTCCCGTTCCCTTTCCCCCCCCTCCCCTCTCCTACTCTCGTCTCCTCTTCAGTATGTGCTGAGGATGCCCAGTGTCTCATCGGCTTGTAACCATTCTCTGGGCATAGCAGGTCTCAGTGGTAAGGTACCTCAAAAAGAAAGAACACCTCCCTCGGTATACTCATTACTGCATGTCTGTCCATCTGGCATTGGAGAAACACATGCCTGTTTTTTACAATTGATACGTTTTCTAATGTCTGTGGCAGGATGAGCTTTTAGTCATCCTTTCTAGATTTATTGTAAAGCACAGCACGTGCAGTGCTCTATGAATGTATATGTTTATGCTGCTGCAGTAGTGATATATTCACTTAACACACATAGCTCTGCTATTTATCCCAGACTTCTAAGCTTCTTTCATCACAAACTGGAATATGTTTGAACAGCAGGGTAAACCACCTCAAACAGTTTATAATTATTCTTTTTTATTATTTCCTTTTTCTCCCCAAATATTTTTAAATATTTCACGTAGACTTAGAAACAACTTAGATAAAATGTAGAGAGAGGAATTTCACTGGAAGACAGCTGAGAAGGGAGAAAATTCTAGAAGAACAAGAGTGCAAAAGCCTCCAAAGATGGCGTGTTTTTTTCATATCTCAAGAAACAGTTTTAAAGTGGGTTTGACTCTGAGTAATGATGTTTCTGGACACCTCAAATCTGACTTGAGATACCAGTTTCCAGAAAAGCTTAGCAACACGCTCACTTGCCTAGAAGTGGTCCTAAGCCATTCCACAAGACACAGTCAAAACATTCAAAGCCTGGGTGGTGAGGCACGAGGCACTTCCGCTGCTCACAGCATTTATTGCTGCTACCCTCCACTCTTAACATCCCGTTGGAAAATCTGTGTGCACTGAGCAGCACTTACAAGCAGCTGCGGCACTGTCTGCTGTATCTTCTGGAGACTGTTGCACCATGCAACACCAGGGAATGAAAACACCAATAGGAGTTGTAGGGCACACTACCATTTAAAGCATTGAGACCTGTCCGAGGGAAAGATGAGGCCTGTAGTGATGTATGGGAATTTCTTCAGACCAGCCTACAGAGCTCTCAGTCACGCCAAAAACAAGCCAAGAGTTCCACTTTTGAGTGCTGGCGCTTAGCATGAAGGTAAGTGCACACAGTGCAGCTGAAATTCAAAATGGGTTAAGGCAAAAATGTACAATTTTCACTCCCAAGTGCATGGCTTTCTTTGCTCCCCTGCCTGTACCCACATGATCTAAGAGGGCTTCCTCTGAAACTCTTAAAAATTTAAGGCTCTACAGGTCTTCTCTCTGTTCATCACATATGCTGGTGGTCTGGATTTGCCGTGGAGTATCAGCACTACCTGTGATGTGGGATATCCTTTGCTGTCAGTAGTTGTCCCACTCCAAAGCAGCAGTGGGAAGGAGGAGACTGTTTATATTTGTTTGCTGGGTTATTACCTACTGCATCCCTGGGTCTGTGGGTTTTGTTTGGTCTTTGGCAGTCAACAAGAAGTCCCAGTCCTGCTGGAATGCCTAAGTGGTGAACCCACTGTTGCCCTGCAGAAAGCCACAGGGCACACATATGGCAGAAGGTGGGTACGACCAGGCCTCTGCTGCTATGGCTTTGAGGACAATGCCATCATACCTCTTTGTATGGACCATAGGCTTCTTAGACATAGTTCTTGGAGCTGGATGGAGTACATTCTGATCTCCTGGAAGTGACTCAGTCAGTGAGCAGTCATGAAGTATCACATTGTTCCAGCACTCAGAAAGGCTCAGAATAAAAGCCCAGCTGCAGAAGCTCCCATCAGGGCTGAAACAGGCTGTAAGTGAAGACACTACCTTCCAGAGCACAAGTCAAATGTGAGACCTCTCAGAAGTTGCCTTCAGCTGCTCCAGCAGTCCCCAGGACCAGCACTACAAAGAGGAAGTCCTACTTCTTACTGTGATTTAGCTTAAGGACTCCAAGATGACAATTTTTAATGTGTTACAGAGAAATACTACAAAGAGCACAAAAAGGCAGTGTTGATGAAACTATACAAATAATTTTGCAGTAATAAGATTTTTACAGAAATCTAAGGCAGGCAAGGGATATTTCAGGATTTTATTAAAGCAAGTTAACATTAAAAGTACATAAGTTGTCAAGTGCAAAATCCAATGCTATTGGTATAGGAAAAGAATCTCCGCCAGAAGTGTGTAAAAAAACATGTGTTTGTCCTGTCATTTGGCTTTCATCACAACTGCTGTATCTGTAGACATAACAACTAAATAAATGACACCTAGTAGCCAGCAAGTTCTCATATGGTGTGATATAGTGAATGCATTCATGCCTCAGCCTGGCCTTCACTGAGTATTGCAGCAGTAACGACTGCCGCTGCAGAGGTCACATTTAGATCCCATTAACCTCTGTAGCAGGCTGGTGGCAAACAGTCAGAAAATAATCAAGTGCCTGATGAGAAAGACTGCAACACCCTGACATGGACTTCATGTTTCTATATCATCAGGTAGCGTCTGACTTAGCAGCAAAGTATGACTTGGCAGCCAATTATGTTTCATCTGAAAATACCAATGCCAACACTGTTGGGGGGGACATTCACTGTCACCATGACTTGCACAGATATGAGTGAATAGGTATGGCCAAAGTCAATAAAGATGCTCCAGGGTCCTATCAGGCCATAAACCCAACAATGCCTCGATCAGGAAGATACCAGTCACAAGGCCATGACAGGAGGAGAATCAAACATAGTTTACCCAGAGACTCTCACCAAGGAAAACTAGGCAGCAATGTCCTTGTGTGGCAGAAGTAGGAAATTAAGAACTTGATTCCTTGGCTGAAAGACGAGAAGAGTGCAAAGAGCCCCAGCCCATGGCAGACTCAGGGCAAGGAAATGTTTTTTTTCTTGCAGGAACAGGGTTGCTTGTTGGAGGCTGGAGTGGCTCTGCAGCCTCAGCACTGAGCCAGCCCTGGCTAGGGTGCTCAGAGAGCACAACAGTCAGTGAACAGTAGAGGCTGGCTCTCTTCTGGGGCCAGGGCTCATGGGAAACCCTGGAAAGCCAAAAGTCTGGCTCAGAGACATGGTGCACACAAAAAATGTGCAGGACAGCTTCTTGCACAGCTCTCAGTGCCACTGTCAGAAGGACTTGGGTCTGGAGAGTAAAGACTTCAGTGGCATCTTGGACTGCTCCTTTCTAGTAAATCCTTGCTTCTGACTAGCTGGGATTGCTTCTGACAAGCAAGAACTTGCTTCCTGAAGTTGATGCCTTCAGCACACAGGTTTGTCATCTCTTGTTTGTCCTCTGTTTTCTTTCAAGCTTTGCCCAGGTGTGACTTACAGCTAGTCAATAGTTGTTCATGTGCTACACGAATTGTAAGTTTAGGAGTATCTTTCATGAAAAAAGCCAAGGTGACAAAAGAGGAAAGGAAAAAGGAGTGCCATGTTCCTCCAAGCTCTCATCCCATCTTGATTCAACTTGGGTGTCAAAATGATGCCAGACACAACAGATTATCCCTGTGGGGACATTGTATCACCCACTCTACTGTATTTATCTATTTTAATATATACTGACATATATTTTTTATACATGTATTTATATGTATTATATATCTGAGCAGCACAGTAATCAACATAGCATCGCTCAATTTCACAATGAGCACTCTGCTCACATAAATAGCAATCCTGACCCTCAGATCTACTATCCCAGAGATCACAGTTTGTTTTACAGTATCTCCAAGTGGTTGAAACAGAGATGTTCTCCTTTAACAATATAAAGCACAGGCAAGTGCCCCTCAGAAAACAACTCTGCTTTGAAAAGAAGCTATGAGCTGGACCATCAGTTTGTACCCATTTAAAATAGCCAACAAATAATACCAGAGGAGCCATTTAAATGTCATACTCTTCCCACCAGTCTCTGTCAGCATATTTGTCCACCCTTGTCCCTAGAAATCTCCTCGCCAGCTCACAGCTTCTTTCTCTGTTTGTGGGTGCAGCTGCACCCCTGCAATGCAGATGGTAACCTTAAAAGGCAGAAGGTGCTGGAGCCAACCAACAGACCCTGCTGTTATTAAGGAGTGTGCTCAGCAGGCTTCAAACCAACTCAGTGACTGTCTCACCTTTGGGAAAGAGGCTACTTTGCAGGAGAACAGTGGGATTGCAGGAAATCAGGTCCCCAAGGACTCATATCCAGCTGGCTGAGTCTCACCCCAAGCTGCTCCCAACACACACTGACATATTGGGAGTAAGTTTTAAACATCAACCTTGTTATTCAAAAGCCCCAGATGAAAAAGCTCAATCCACATTATGCAAGACTGTTCCCAGCTAAACATTCCTTCCATGCCAGCAGCAACAGAAGGACCCAAAAGCACAGAAAATACTCCAGAATTGTCTATGGGACTTCTTTAAGTAAGATCAAGTACAACAGTTTGTTCTTCAACCACCAGCATACCTTTGACCTTGGCTGGCAGATTTGGGATACAGTCCTTGGAACTCCTGAGAGATCAATGGCTGATATGATTTCCTCAGGAACTGTCTTTTAACTAGGCACGAGCAGCTCTATTTTGAGAATAACCACTAAAGTGCAACCTCACTTCTCGCTCCAGCACGACGTGACTTGATCACATCTCTGCTCACTGGCTTTCCACACACAGGCTCTATTTCCCTCCACACTAGTCAGCTCAGCAAAAGCAACCTTGTCCACCATACATACCCACAGATCAGGCCCCTTCAGGTGGGTCCTGAAGTGTCTTGTCTGGACCCTAAGGAATGGGTGGCTCATCCAGAGGCTGGCCATGCTGCTCCTGTTCTGAGGATGAGTAAAGGCCTTTGGGCACCAGGCAGTGTCCTTCTCTGCAGATTTCTCCACCCTCTACTCACTTGGCGTCTCTGGGAAGGGCTGCTCTGACCACCCTCCATTCACTCCTGGAACCACTGGCAATGGAACCACCAACAATGGAACCACTAGGAATGGTGTGTGATTCTCTGCTTCCCACATCCACAACTTTTCCTTAAGGCCACCTATTTTCTCTCTGCACTTCTTGATTACCTGCTCACGTCCCTATTTTTCCACAGTTGCCCAGTTGCTTTTCTCACCCCAGCATTAGCACCAATAATGACAGCTCTTGTTTCTATAAGGGAACAAATTACTTGGGCAGGTGTAGAGTTCAAGCCAAGGTTTTCCTTCAGAGCAGAAAAATATTCAATAATTAGCATATCTTCTTTTGTTGTGGCTCTGCAGACACTCCCACATCTGGTCTTGGGGCTGCTGGTTGAAGCTGGGGAGGTATTTCTATGTTTCTTAGTCTGAGTGTCCTTCCAAGCAGCATTTTTTTCTAGGTAACATTTTCCTGTGTCTTAGAGTCCTTTACAGAGGTAAGAGTGTAGGATTTACAGCTCTCTGTTTCCCTTCACCTCCCTGATTTTGACCTGGTGATCTGCAGTCCTGGTTAGTTCATGTTTTGTCTTCCCCTATCAAAGGATGCTCAGTCTAGGTCGTGGGATGAGCCAGAAATGCCCTGTGGATGCAGCAGTGTCTTCAATAGAAGTGATTCCTTCTCACTCTCTGTGTAGCCTCTATACAGTGAAAGCTGCCATGACCCCTCGAGCCACCATGGCAGTTAGAGACTTCCAGCTCAGCAAAACGGACTACAGCCTTGCAAGCCAAAGCATGCAACTCTTTAAGCTGCGGCCCCCAGAGTGATCAGATTGGCAAAGAGACAACAAATGGAGTGGGAAAAAAGCATAGTGCATGATATTTTATAAAAAAGTAAATGATACATCCTAAACTGTTACTATTTTCCATTCTCATGTGTGGTTTACAAATGCAAAGTTCTTTGGACTCTGCCTATGTGCAGGTCTAATTCTGCGTGGCCCGACTCAGGACTGTGTTATGTGGCATTTGTTTTGCTTTCTCTTGTTTTTCAGAAAATCTTAGTGACTTACTAAGTAGTATTGAGCAGATAAGGTCTGAAATCAATGTCCTAAGTAACTGAAAGTCTGCCAAAGAATGGAATGCTTTATTTAATTGAATTAAATGTATTTTGTACATTGCCTTCAGAAAAACATTTTCTTGGAATAAAATTGAAATATCACTTAATTGCAACTTAAACCAAGTGGACTGAATGCATCACGCCAGATGCTTTGCTGGCTCCATGCCCTCGTTAGGTTCAACTGTCAGGAGGACATATTTCAAATTGAAGATATGCTCACATACTCTGACTCTACTTAGCTTTCTGTTCTGCTTAACAGCAGTGTCTGCCCCCCTCTCCAGCATATAAGATTGTAGGAGGACATTGTATTAATCATCCATCCTGATAACAAAGAATGTTAAAACTAAAAAATTAGGTCTGTCTGCAATAAAATGCTTCTGTGCACAGCGCTAGTGAAAAAGTGTGTCCGCTTTGCCAAAGGTGGTAATTAGCCATGCCAAGGTCTTCCAAAGCAACTAGCAATTATGGAAGCCCAAGCTGACATACTGCAGAAAAGACTCAAAGGCCTCAAAGTCATAAGCCCTGAAGTCTTACCATGCTAGTCACTCAGCTAGGCAAGATATTGATAATCTTTGGCATAATTCTGTAGCCTGCCAGGGTGAGCACATCATAGATGTATTTGTTCTGGTGTGAGTGGGGAGGGAATGCAAAATAAAATCCCTGCAATTAATAGCAAATTCTGAATGAACCATAATCTTATCTAACAAAGAACCCAGAATAAGGAATAATGCTGTGCCAACGTAATGTCCATGGCCCACAAAAGCTGATAAACTTGGGATTTGCTAAGTGCTCCACTTTTTATTATTTTAAAGGAAGGTGTTGTGTGCAAGAGAGACCCACTAAATAATGTGTGCCTGAATGGAATTCTGCAAGAGCTACCTTCTCAGCAAGAGCATTATGAGACATGGCTGGACACAAAATTCATGGCCTAGCCCTCCAGCGCGCTGCAGAAGCTCAAAGCTGCTATAAACCCCATCTAGTCATAATTTGGGTGCTTGGGCACAGAACAGATGATATTTACTTTGTCTGGAAATGAGACCATGCCAGGGATGCAAAGGGAGTGTTTCTTTGTCCTTTGCAGCCTTTAATTTCTTACTGAAAAAAGGGCAAATGCCGTTCTTGATGCATCCTGAATTTCCTTTTGGCTAGCTGATTCTTGAGTACTGGCTCTTACTGGACTCCCAGAGGAGTTGCTTTTATCATTAGTGGCCATGCAGATGAGGGATGGTACAAGTGCACATGACTGAGACAATGGCCGTACTCTGCTACTGACCTGCGTTGTGGTCTGTGGCATGTCATATCACACCTCTTTTGGCCTTGTCTTTTTGCTTTTTGGAAGGAATTGCTTCACAAGGGGAAGTGCCTCCTTCAGATAAAACCAAGATACTAATATGACGCTGGTCCCATTACTGCACATTGACCACTGCTGAAATACAGAAAATTATATGCTGAACCAAATAAATCAAGTAAGTTAAATGGTGTTATATACAAAACATAGGTTTGGGGATCACGGACTTGAGGAGCTACCAGGAAAAAAGGACCCTCAGTACTGAAGAAGTTTGGCTAAAAGGCAAATATTGTTTGTGACAAAAATTGACAGTTAAATGCCATATGTTCTTCCCCATACCTAAGTAATTTCTGTAACAGCTTAGTTCATAATGGTTCCAGAGTTTACAAAGCTGATATTGCTTTAATTTCAGAACTCTGCTTGTAAATGAGAAAAGAAACATTAAATTGTCCAGCTCAAGGACATTAGACAAAGGAATGAGACATACTGTGAGACAAAATCAAGACCAATTCTTCTTCATCAAAAGCACTCAGTAGCATTTTTTCCTCTTTTCACTCTTTTATGTCACTGTTGAAAAAACCCTTCATAGTACTCTTATGCACTGTGAGAATCTCCTCTATGGTATCAGATTCCACTGCAGGAGAAGAAGAACAGGACCACACACAGGACAATTCAAAGTCAGTCTGAATTGTGTGATACCAACAAACCCTGGGGATTTACTCAGTTTTCATATAGAGAATATTCAGTTCTCTGTCAAAAATGGAAAACAAACTATCCTCCCATTTGGAATACTGGACATAAGCTGAATGCTTTCCTTGGATATTTACTGACTCTTGCAAACATATGCATGGCTAGAGGAGTGCTGTTCAGTTACAGCCACTGCTCCAAGTGCCTTGACACTGTTGGGGGTAGCAGGGAGAGCCTGCAGTTGAGAGAAACTACAGCAGTCCCTATCATCCTGACTTAAAGCTACCAGTCCTACAACTCTGTGTAAATTCCCTCCACTAATAAATGGAACAGGCTGTTGGTTTTGCACATGTGTGAATCTAGGCACGTGCAAACCTCTCCTGCAAGGCCAGGTTTCCCCTGGCCACATAGGTAGAGAAGTGCCCTGAGGTCTTCTTTAGGAAAGCCTCTGCCCTGTGCTGCCACAGAACCAGGACTCTGGAGCCCACCACAAAGCATTCCTGACCCACTGTAGTGGATTGACTTTTTGGATTTTTCAGATCTTCCTTAAAAAAAAAATGGCCTTTACAGGTCTTCCTTAACAGCGGAGGTCAGGATCCACTGAAGTATTCCATATCTTCCTTTAACGTAACACAACATATAAATAAGGTGTAGATAAGAGAATACGCTCTCTTCTTCTTCCGGCAAGCTGGAGAGCAGGAGCTCCATTGCTGCTGGTCCTGTCTGGAGCTGAGGCCTGCAGCGGCTGCTGTTGTCTGCCCACACGCGGGGGGAGAGTCCTGGGTCGGATTTAGCTGTTCTGCTTTCCTCAAGGGAAGTGGTGGGATTTTGCTAGTTCTTTACTTTGTTAGTTACTGGGTGTTATAGTTGTATGCCGGGTGTTATATAGTTCCTTTTTGTCCTTTTTCCCATTTTTCCTTTCCCTTTTTCCTCTTCTTGGGAGTTTTGCATGATATCCTTGCAGTGTAGTTCTTTGTATTTAGAAAAATACAGAAATATATATATGTAGTGTGATTTTGGGTTTCTTCCATAGTTTTTTTTCCTAAAAAGGGGGGGTAAGGTTTGGGAAAGAGGCAGACTGAGTGGTTGGAGAGCTTGGGAAAGCTAGCTCAAACCAGCTCACACACCAAATACAGCTGCATCACCTGTGCAAAGATATTAAGGGCAAAAAACCTCTAGAGCTTAGAGTAACATCCTCTGGGATATACCTCCTATTTGTGCCTAAAGAAACCTCCTCCTGACTGCTTCTACTGCCAACAGCCAATAGAAGACCCCAACCTGGGAACTGTTTGGTGGCAGTCACTGCAGGAGGAGCTCCAGCAGATCAGCAGCTCTGAAGAGTCTGATTTTCTGGCTGTACCCAGGTTTCAAAATGGTTTGTGTTAGAACAGCTTCTTCTGCTCTTCTCAAAAACAAACCCTATACCAGCCCAGCTTCTGCTTTTCCTCAGGCTTAACTGGTGATTTGCTCTGCAGGACTCAGATATTTTTAATAGGGAATGCTCTTTAATGTTGCCCATGAAACAGAAGAAAATTATAACAAATAGAATTTTGTCTCTGGGAGCAAAACCCACAATGCACATTTGAAACCCTGTTTAGGCAGAAGTTCTTATTTCCATTGCATGATTCTGTCCAGAAATCCTAAACATCTCTGCCTCCTCCAGCAAAGGCTGCCAAGGCTTCCTAGGATCAGACTCAGAAAGTCACCCTGAAAGTGGGAAATATCATCTACAGCCTCTGAGGGTTGTAGGTAGCAGCTTTTCTTAGCAGATGTTTCCCCTGCTAAAGTCAGTGCTACTCTGTGTTTCAGTAACTTTGAGTTCCTTTTTAAAATTAAAATAATGTTGTTCAAAAGCGTTTAAAAGACAGAAGCCATACTCTATTTTACAGCACAGAGATCTACAAGTCAAACTAATATTTTTTTTAAAAAAAGAGAATCCAACCAATTTGGAGGAGGGAAGAGTTGTCTTTCAGAAAAATACAACTGATTTTATTTAATCTGTGCAATTATGTACCTATTGGATTGAAGCTGTGATTTCAAGGTGTTACACACTACTAGAAAAATCAATGATTGTATAGTGGGCTCAGAAATCTTCATCAGTTCTCTCAGAGCCCTGCAATCTGGTGGGAAAAACCCCAGCCATATCTTTCCATTAGAATAAAAGCAGATTGCACATCCCCAACTTTAGTTTAGGTCTTCCAGGATTTCTTTTTTGTGAATTTAAGGTTTGCCACACCTCCTGCTGAAATTAAGTTTTCCTCTCAGGAGAAAGTGGACCAAGAAGTAGCTGTAGAAGCTTAAGACAACTCTTTCTACAACTTACCACCGATTTTTTAAAATTACATCATTTAGATGGCTGACCTGAGACACCCTAATTAGGGTGCTTTCATTTCCAAGAGATGCTGAGCATTTGACTTGTGATATAAGCTCCTGTTGAGATGTCTTAAAACATGGACAACCTCGAACTGATGATTTTTTAATTGCGTGCTCACAATTTATAAACGACTGACTGAAAATGCTGTCCTTTGGGATGATGTAATTTGTTTGATCTGGGGGTTTGTTACTTCGTAAAGCCAATAATAGTTTCTAGCAATACCTACAGGTCCAGCGTAAATGAGCAGGTATTAAGAAATATCTTCATTTACAGTACATCAAACAAGCAGAAAAACAGTGAACCATCAAATAATAAAGCAACTTTTGTACAGCAACTCTGACAGAAAACATAGGCGCTACTGCTTCTAGAGTGCTTGGTCCCCAAAATTCAGTCTCCTTTCTCCTAACTGTGCTTGCTAAGCAGGAGAACGATACATGCATTGGTTCCTCCAACGAGGATAAAGCTTTCCACCACCTCTTTGCTCAGGAGACCTGGCAGTGGTGAAGGAGACTACCTCCACCCTGCTTTGCAGAACAAGGCTGTATTCATCTCCCAAATGGGAACACACCATGTGCAGTTGTACTTGGGAAGAATTTAATGTCCCGTCTTTCCATTTTTTTCTCTTGTTTGAAAACCGCTCACCCTCTCCACATCACACTAAAGCAGACAGTGTAAGAGCTGAGAGGGACAAAGTTCCTGGAAGCCTGAATGAGACAAAAGTAAAACTTTCACAGTGCTCTAGCTTCACTTTCTTCGCCTTCTTGGGGACAACACCCCTGAGGGAGTGGAGCCCATCCTCTGCTCCTCGTGATGTTCCCCATGCTACTGACCTCCTTCCAGGCTGTCAGGTAGAAGGGAGACTTGGCCTCCATCTGCATCAGGGGCCAATGTGTGTTTGTAGAGGAGACAGTATGGCAGAGCTTGTGCCCTTTCAGCGCTCGTGGTAGAGCTCAATATAACACCCTCTGCTCACGTTCACCCTATTTTCTTGCTTCATGCTATCTGTCCTGGCAAAAAGAGACTTGTTCTGTGAGTCTTTGAGCAATTCAATGTCACCAAACATTAAGTCAGCCTGCTCCTGTAAGGTTCACATATTCAGGTACTGGCTGTTTTATTTCACCACTGGGCCAGCAGGGCTACAGGGCTGTTATCTCCCAGGCATCCCACCCACTGCATCTCTTCCTCATCAGAAAGGGGAAAGTAGACAACATTGAAGAGCAGGCACCTGACACCCCAGCCTTGCTCAGGACGTTAATCTTCTTCTTGAGTTTTCTGGTGGAAGAGCTGAAGGTGCTGCTAGTGATGGAGAAATCAGTACCAGTGTTTTTGAGGACCTGGTCCAGGCTTCGTTGAATAGCCTGGAGGGATGTGGCTAGAATGTCAGAATCACCTGTTTTCTTCACAGTGATGTGAAAGTCCTCCAGGAGTTCATTGAGCTTCACCGCTGGGATCTGGAACAAGAGGAATGGGAAAGAAGTGTCAAGGTATTTCAACAAAGAAAATGTATTGCAGGTGGGGAAGACACATTTACAGCTTCTCCATGCTCTGTCTGAAGAAACCTGCAGCAGCTCCCACGCTTCCAAAGTTCGTTTCTGGGCAGCCTTAGAGTCTTAGGAAGAGGCTACATGTTTAAGCAAAAGAGATGCAATGAAACCCCATAGTAAAAGGATGCTCAGACAGACCTGATACATTTCATTGTCTGGCACTACTTTTGCACCAACTGTAGAAATCCCTGTGCAGAAGAGAGAAGCCAAGTTCCAGGAGTTTTTTTTTAGTTCCATCCATACTGTGTGACCTATCATTTGAGTGTAATACTCTGTACTTTTACAGTAATGTGGTACATAGAGAAAGTTTACAGGTGAAGAGGGGGAGAAGGAGGAAGAGGAGAAAAATAAGAAGGAAGAAAAGGTGGAAGAGGAGGAAAAGAAGCAGCAGCAGCAGCAGCAGCAGCTTCTTGTTTTGGCCAAGAGATGTCAGTATTGCCATCAAACTGCCAGTCGGGTTGCTTTGTGCTAAATGCCAGTGTCTTAGATCAACCCAAAAGAGAAACTTATAAAAATGTGAGTGGGCCTTTTTCTACTTAGGCCCTCAGCCACAGTCTTTATTTTGGTGTGCACACTGATTTTGCTGGGAGATAATTTTTTTGAGAAGAGTCCCCAAATGCTCTGACTTGCAGTGGCCAGCTCTGGGAGCAGAAGTCGTGCCAACAGGATGTCCTTAGGGTAACAGCAGGAAATCTTGTCACATGGCAGCATGAGGCCAAGGTTGTATACAAGTATTATGCACATGGAAATCTTTAGTACCACTCCGGATTTGCAAGCTGCTGGCTCAACCATAAAAGCAATAGGATGTGAATTAGAAAACTTTACAGCTCTATGAAGAGAAACCTGGAAGGTCCTCAAGACCGCAAGGATACAAAGACTACAAGTCCTATCTCTTTTCAAACTTTATGATAACTTTATTTGGCCTTGGGGACTGTCTCCCACCACTGAAAAAAACCAGTATTTTCCTAAGTTTTCTGACCTTAGTGGTGCCCATGTATTCTCTGAGTCCCTTGGTCATGCACCTATATCTCCACACATTGAGTGCATAGAGGGTGGCCTTGGCAGTGTTGGGGCTCACAGCACTGATACACAGGTACCTGAAATAGTCGTCAAAATTAAAGCAGGAAACTTGTTGAGCTTAGTTGGACACACTAGAAACCAAATAAAGAAAGAGGATAATAAAAAGTTTAGCCTAAAGACTGGTTGCCCCTGTTTCTGGCTAAGAGTGACTTGGTGTTTTTCAGAAAATGTGAGGAGTTTAAGCAAGATGAAACACAGCCCTTCCCTGATGATTTCCGATGAGTTGTGTGCTGAAAAATCCAATGCTGGTGGAGAGGCATCAACATGAAGTCACCCTAAGGTTATTGCAAAGCTAAGAATATACTGCCACACAGAGATAGTAACAGAGAGGGAGTAAAGTGTCTTTTACCTTGGTGCAGAAACAGTGGAGGCATGACAAAGGCAAAAGCTTTTCCTTCGTTAGTCAACTCAGGAGCAGGAGAAAAGCTCGTCCTGTTCCTGTGCAGTCTAACTGTGCTGCTGGTGTGTCACACCACCACAGGTGTCTGTGCAAGCTGGACTGGCACTGCTAATCAAGTAGGATTTTCCACCCATGCCCACTTTCTATGCTCTGTTATGTCCAACAGAATCAGGCCCTGTTGCTTCAGTGGACCAAAGGCAGATGCATCTTGATGAATACCATGAATTAAGTGAAGACACACAGTGTGCATTTCTTAAAAGCAGAGCCTCAGCCCCACAGGCAGGAACTGAAAGTACAGGATTGACCTCTTTATAGATGCTCAGACACTTAATATCCTTTATGAAAGAGTAATACATTTTTATGATACCACTATCATTTTATTATACCCACTATACTTTAAGTCTAATATTTACAAGGCTGAAGCTAATGGCTTTTGCAACCCAAGGCATGTTAGCTGTGAAATGTTGCTCTGAATACCCATGCACTAAGCTACTGATCCCCAGGGTGACCATCTCAGCCCCATGGCAACCTTAGCATGGCAGAAAAAGGAAAGAGGTTGTACACTCAAGAGGGGGGCGATGCCCGATTTCTGCTTCTGACCTTCCGTTCTGCAGCCACAGAGTTGTAATGCTGCACACAAGGAGGGGATGAAAAGAGGTTGCTATTGTTGCAACTTTTGCTGTTAACATACTATATAAAAGGTAAATGAACTGCATAAACCCAACTGAAGAACCCACTGCAAGCAAAACAAGCAGGAAAGCTGAATAGATGCTCCACGCACAGGCTAACAGCGTAATCATGTTGTCGAAACCTCTGAGCTCTGGACACTTCTGTAAAAGCAGTTCTCAGTCTGCTGTCTGCAGACTCCTGACAGCCCAGGTTCTCCTCCCAAAGACTGGAAAAAAGCATGCTAAACAGAGGGCATATCTGAAAACACACATTGCTGTACAAGCTTATCCAGGGGCAGAGGTCTCACAAGCTGAAGTAACCCTTTCTTCTTTCTGTACACTGCAACTAGTCCGTGGACAAAACCAGGACTTGTTTCCAACCAAAAAGTAGGCTGCAAATACTTTTTTCTAAACTGGGACGTGTTTGCAAACTTTGCTTATGGCAAGTGATCCTCCATCTGTGCTGATGACCACTGCTTGTGGCCAGCCACCTTGCTCTCCTGCTAGCCCAGGGATGGTGTTGCAGAAAAGAGATGTTGTGACAAATTCAGGTGGCATGAACTTGGCTGGAAGTTCTGCTTGTCAGTGGCTTCACTAGCTCTGAACAGTGAGTTACCAGGTGACTAACTCTGCTGAAGAAAGTCCAAGATACTCATGGAAATGATCAATTGCCAGCAGTCTTCTTGACAAGGGTTTGCCCTCTTTTGCCCTCAGGCCTTGTTACAATAATCTTGCAAAGACTGTTCAAGCACTGTTTGCCACCTACCAATAAGCAAAACTTAGGTCAGTTCTCCGTAAAGCCTTGCACCTCCCAGGATATGTTTGCCAAGCCCATGGCTTAGTAATATCCACTCCCACATCACATTTACCCAGAAATTGCTTACTACTCTACTTCCGAAATTGCCATCTCATGAGCTGCCACCACTGGCTCACCCAAGGACTACTTCCAAGAGCACCAAGAGCATTTTGGGAAACAGCCTACTGAAGTCAAGAGCCTAACCATACAATGCCAGTTGCCCTGGTAGATAAAACAGCACCATCCTTACTGAAGTTCTCATGCTGCAATTAATCCCACAGGGATTAATTAACTTCTGGCAGATCTCGGTTTGAAAATTACAGTGGCCATTTCCTGCATCACAGTATAACTCTGGCAATTTTTCAAACCACAGCAGGAGACAGAGACTTAGATTGCTTCTGGCTTCCCTGTGCAGTTTATCAAGTGCTAGGAAATTAAGTCATAGTTCCTGTTTTCTCCAAATGCAGATTTTAAAAACTGGAGCATCTTGTTTGAGCTGAGCTCTTGATACTTGACAGTGCTAACAAGTAACAGCATGTTATTAGTGCTACTTCAGTCCTGAACTGGGACAGTGAGTCAAGTGCTGCATCAGAACAGGATACACAGATGGCCCTTCAGGGATGTTTCATATCTTATTCATGACAATGCCCATTAAAGTCTATATCACTTTTTCCTTTTCTTCCCATTAGACACCTTGTCCTCGTAAACACAGAAACTTCAAAAATTGGCATGAGTTACTTTAAGACTTGAAAGTGTAGCCAGATCAGAAAGTGATGGCTACCATGAGCAGCATGCAGCTTTAATATTTGCAGCAAAGGAGTTTTAGCATAACAAAATAAAAATGAAACAAAATTATGTGGTTGAGATGGCAGGCATGTATCAGCTACTGTCTGTAAGGGTGTTGTAGTATTAAGAGGCTGAAACAAGAACTACTCAGTTTTCCAGAAACAGACCATCCTTGCTTCTTATTTCTTTGGCCATAACTAGTATTTGCTTTCCTTTGTCTGGGAGAAAACAGTTTATACCTTTCATTCTTGGACAGCGTGGAGGAGTCCGGGAAAAGGCTGGGATCTTGGCTTAAAAGTGCAGCGATGCGCAGTTTCTGCTTAAAGATAAGGGTATTCCCATCCTGCCTTCATCACTGACTCCAGCAGTTGCATATCAAACCACAAAGCTCTTCTTTGGCATTGCCTGTCGACAGCCATGTGGTGCTCTAAGAGTTTTAAATGATGTCTGAAAACCTCGTGCAGTACTTGATAGAGGTGCTGGGACACCTCCAGGAGATACTAAGAAAACCTACATCCTTTCCGAGCATGGACAGGCAGAATTTGGAACAACAATAAGCAGCGAGGAACACAAATCATATTCCCAGAAGGGCCTTGCAAACACTGGTGCTCTGGCTTATAATCACATAAACACTTGCAGGTTCTAGATCAAGTCTCGGGAGACTGACAGCATTTTTATGTGTGTAACTCCTGTGAAAGCTAGCAAGTCCTGACTCGGTATCTCTGTAGGTATGGCATAAGCAATTAACAAACATAGTGGAGATATTGCACCTCAATCTCAGAGACCTGCTTCCTCATCCCTGATACACTTTCTACTTCCTTTTTCCTGGAGGCTATCCAAGGGCAAGGGTAGCTTTCAAAGGTGTTTTCAAGCACCATTTCAGGGGATATGGGCTAGGTATGTGAGTATGCAGCACTTGAAAACCTCAGTGATCATGATTCCTTTGAAAAGGTCACACCTGATGCCACACTTGTGGCACAAACCATGAAAAATCACACAGAATGACCATCTGTGTAGGCACAAGCCCTCTTGCCAAACTTCTGTCACTGAGATGATAAAAAAAAAAACAGTGGTATTTGTCATTGCTTGTGAAAACATGTACACACCCTACATCCATGCAGACAACCGTACTGTTACCTGATAGTTTGTAGGTGCTCCATGCCAGACCTTTTAAGTTGAAATGCACATGGGAAATCTCTGGAGATTTAATGCTCTGCTCTCTGCTGAGGCCAGGAGTGCACTGTGTATGCATTTGGTGAGGGAAGAAAAGCAGGGTTGCCAACGAAGCCAGTAAGATGCTATTAAAACTGGTGAGATCTCAGGTCTGATCTCTCTTTATGTGTCTGCATTCTTCCCCTAAAGCAAAGGCAGTTCCTAGCACGGTGCCTTTTGCTGTTCATGCTGCAAATTAGCAGTCACTGTTTCAGTGGCACAACATCAAAAAAGCCAAGGACTGTATTCATCCTCCCTCTATGGAAGCAAAAACACAGATCTCCCACCCATCTACCCTAAATAAAGAAGATCTCCACAATACCTGGATGATTCTAAAATGCCCAGATTCTACTCAGCTTTTACTGGCCTTCACTACTTTTTGTGCTAGTCCACACACCTGTGCTCCCTGCTGGCTTGCAGGCACCAATGCCAATGTGGCCTGATGGGTTTCTTGTCTGCTGAACAGTCTGAAATAACCACATTTTACATCTCTGTAACCAGTCTCTTTTCCAGAAGGGGCTTCAGAACCAGGAGGCTGAAAGATACAGATGTGGAAAGGTGACCCCATAGCACATGTCATTGCAGAGGACATAGCTTAGCTGTCTGGTTTTGTAGGATACACAATCCTTGCCTGCTCAACAGTTTCCTCAGGCAAACCTCTGCACATGAGAACATCTGTCCACCCTGAGCCTCCAAGACATGGATATCTCCTTCGAAATACAGATGAATGGCATCATCTTGCAGTATGTGTTTAATAGCTTCTTGGCTAACAGCATCCTATTATCTCATCAATACTCCATGTCTCTGCCTGTTTTTTCCTGCGCATATATTCAGAGCAGATTTTTCTCAAGTTCTGTTCTCTTTTCCTTTTTTCATGGCAACAAGAATGACTGAACATTACAGGCACATGAGGAGCTCTGAGGTGAATAATAATGCTACACTTTGGCCTCTTCCAACACATTTGTCATTCCATGAACAGCAGCTCAGTGGAATTTTGTTGGAGCTCTAAAGGGTCTTTTCTACTCTAAATGTTTCTCTTTCACACTCTAGAGCCTTTATTAGACTAAGTTTTCTGGTCTTTTCATTTTAAAACTTCTTGAACAGAGAAAATTCAGACCTGACAAGCAACTGTCTTAAATGACGCATACCCTTGGATGTATATTTAACTTTATTCTACATGAACATTAGAACAAAACTATGTGGACCTCGCTGATGAAATTCTAAGTGCAAAACAAATAATTGAAAGCCAAACTCCGCCTTGGAATCAATGTAACCAGTTAAGACTCAGGAAAATGTCTTTAATCTAAAAAGGCTCTCAGGATGCCAGCTTTCAGTCTACTGAAGTAAGATCAAATGAGCACATGGTTCAAGCCAACCTTCATATAAGCACATTCCTGAGCAGGGAAGGACTTATGCAATTGTTTAAATATTTTTCTGAAACACAACCCTGGAAGTTAGAGAGGGTATAACAGCAGCTATTTCTTGGTGAGCCTATTTGCCCTCTGCTAATAAAAATACATCACAGGTCCATGGGAACTTCAGCTATGCTGATACTCCTACTTGAAAATCATGAGAGAGAACTGTGCTTTTTTTTATACAGTGATGTGCTTTGAAATGCCAAGTAAATTATTTTCACTTGATTAAAGAAAGCAGCCAACTTTGCAGAAAACAGTTTATTACATACTTGAGACTTGGTTGCTACACCCAATTACAGACAAAATATCGTGAATAAAGCATGCACTTATCACAGACATCAATGACTATCTTGATTACTTTTCAATGGTCTTTAATTCTGTAATTTTAAGGCTGTACCAACACAAATTTTAAAAACTAAAAAGTCACACTGCAATAGTAGCAAACAGTGAAATCAACCTCTAACACAGCAGAACCAGACTTCTTAAAGATTATCATAAGGGAATAAAAATGGAGCTGAAGTGCATTAAAGATCAGAATAGCTCTGGAATTTACAGAAGAGTAAAAGTGAATGTCATACTCCAATTAGCACACAACTGAAACCCTTCTTTTCAAAACCTAATTATCTGACAACTGAGGAAGGGATGAAACTCAGACATCATTTAAAAATGCATCTTGGTTTTACTTTCTTCTTATCGATGGCACTTTTGTACTTGAACATAAAAACAGTATTTTTCAAGGAAACATCTGACTGAAGTGTGGCAGACAGCAACACAACAGAGCGTTTGTTTACACCACCCCAATTAAAGTGAAGTGCCTTGCAGTAGGGAAAAAACCCCACCCACAATAAAAAAAAGTTCTCAACTAGCACAAGTGACAGACAACTTTGTTGACCATATTGTTCTTCACCTGTGAAGGACCTCACCATGTAAAGAGTTCACTTCTTAAAAATATACTGGAGAAATAGCAATATGTCATCCACATGGGTCAAAACTTATCCAGCTGATAGTTAAAATGACCACAAGCCCTGGAAACCCAGTTGGGGATCTAGGGCTCAAAGTAGGTTATGAAATCTTTCCTCATTTGCAGCAGCAAAATCTTTTTGCTCATTTTTCTCAGGTCCCTGTGCAACTCCAGAAAGTAAGTAATTTCAGGACAATGGGGTTGAACAGGTAGCTCTGAAATGAACTGTAGTTGACAATTTTGCTTACATTTTCAGAAAATTATCCAGTAATCTCCCTTCCCTTCAGATATTCTAGACTTGCAGAGCTTAATGCAATTAAATGTATCAAAATACTACTTATCCTTAATAAACCATTGTATACATAAACTTCCAAATGCAAAAGATCTGTGAAAGAAGGTGCCCTGTGTACAGAAAACTGCATTTTGAGTTGAAGATATGTAGCACTGCTCATGCTAAGATCACTCTGCCTTAATTAGCTGATTACAGCTGGGGCTTGCAAAGGGGTCTAAAAAAAGGTAAGTTCACAAATTCCACAGGGGTTTGGAAGGATAATTCTTTCCTGCCTCCTTTCAGCAGCACAGCCTAAAACTCTATGGTTTACTTCTAAGCTTGCCCTGCAATATAAAGCACTTCAGACAAAACACAATTACATGAGCAGTTACAGGACTGACAACATGTACACTGAAAGCATCACAGTGATTGGAAGGTGGTATGTGAACCACTGCCTTCAGCCAGTTTGCATCTTGAAACCAGTGAACCGTCGTGAAAAGCAAACAAATGTCAACAGTGTCTCTGACATGCCACATGCAGCAGGCTAAACCCCAATGCCAGCTCTGCACCTGTAGAACCACAACTGCATTTCCAGCATGCAAAGTACTAACTAATGGATATCAATCGCTTTCGTGATTCAAATCTAAGCTGCAGAAAATGCACATGTATCTAGCTTCACACCAGAAGAGAAGATGGGGAAAAACAGCTGCTGTGCTGCAATAATCTGATGCATGTTTCTTGCAAGGTGGGCCAACACATTGAAGCTAGGAACACTAATTGGTAAGATAATTAGTGCAATCAGTGGGACCATGGAAACTCATATCTAGCTATAAATAGAAGGAACACAGGAAATACAGCTGTATATCACTGCCTGGCATATTTAATAATAGGGCCACATAGCTAGCAGTTCTGCAAACTCAAAACTCTTGATTCACGCTAGCGGAAGCATGGATTCATGTGTAAATAGCTACCAGACAAGCAAGACAAGAGAGAAATACATTGCAACTGGTCTCAGTTGGCTTCCAGTGTGGCACACCGAGCCTGAAAAAGCTACCATTTTTTAAAGACAATAAAAGAACCTAATATTTCTGAAGAGAGCCCTATTCCCTCCAAGAGATTGGAACCGAGGTGCTGCAAAAGGCTTCTAAGCATCCCAAACCCTTACGGAAGTTTTAGATCTTCAGCTGGGGTTTTCAAACTCATCCGTTTCTGGGGGAGCGGCTTGCGAACTACTACATGGGTCGATTTTCAGTGTGTTCTGGGCGGCACACTTTAATATTGCTTTTTGTAAATGTTCTGGATATTAAAAAAAGGAGCAGTCACATTGAAAATTTTAGCATAAACATCTTTTTTAGAAGTATTTTACATTGCAAAGGCTGTAAATTGTTTTGCTGGGGAACAGAATTTGGTATTCGTATTCGATGTCTTTTCAAGAGGCTTTCACCTATCAGTAACACGTCTAAAAGGCTTTCACTTATCAGCAGAGATAGGAAACCAACAATTAGTCTTTCTTTTTCCCCATTCAAAATACTATTTTAAAAGCCAACCTAGGTACAGTTGACCATACCTGGTGGTTGGGAAAAGCGCTAGACAGATAAACACCTCTATCTCACTCCCTTCTGTTTCTGTTGTACGATTACAGTATGGTACATTTCAGCCTGTCAAAATCGTATCAAAATTAAAATGAATGAGTGTATTTGCTATACTGCCAGATTCTAAGCATAGGATGGAAAAAGAAATGAAAATGCAACATCAGAATTTTGATAAACAGGGTTTGTCTCCCATGGAAGCATTTGGAAAGAATAAGACAAAAAATCTTGAGCTTGAAATTCATCCAAGTCTCATTTGGCAGCAAAATGTGGCTTCTGGAGAGGCAGAACAAGGACTGGAATCCACCAATTGACCAGGGTGACACTTGTTTACAAGACCAGGCTCAGAATGTTATGAGAGCTAATAGTTTCTTATGGTAATCAAGAGGATTGCTTTCATTAAAGGCATTTTAGCATGCTCCGCAATGACATGAACAGTCTTGGCTAATCACTGGATCTGCTACTAACAGGAAAATTTAGGCACCACCCTTTCCCTCGCACTCCTCACATTCATAGTTGCTGCTGCTCTGGGTGTAGCTATGGAAAATGGCTTCTTTTTAGTTCTACTAAAGGTTGGGGTTTTTTCTAAATGAAAATTAATGAGAAAACTCTTTAAAGCAAGATGGAGAATTCAAAATTGGGAATTTTTTTAACTTGTTTTTTTTTAAGCTTCAAGCTGGTAAGTGATCATCTGTGCAGAACAACCCATTAGAAGTTTGGCAGCTTCCACCTACCACAACATATTGACTCCTTCTACAGAAGGCACAAAATATTGGTTTAAAACAGGAAATGAACAGTAGAATGCAGAGTTTTACCATAACACACAAAAACTCATAAATGGCACAGCTTCATAGTACAGTTTTCAGTTACCTGTGATGATTATAGCAGCAATGGTTAGCATTTTTACAATTACCACATAAATGTACAAATGTCAGAACATCTAGAAAACATGCAAAATTTCAATGGCAACATTACTGAATCACAAAATGCATAGAAATATTATTATTATTGTTAATATTTGGCAAGACAGCAAATCTTATAAAACAAAATAAAATAATTTTAAAAATCTACTTTTTTACAAACTGATCTTAAAAAAGTTGAGTTATTGAAGTCAGGGAGTGGAAGTTAGCCAAATAGAGAGCTTTAACTCTGGGAATGAATTGGTCACTCGGGAGAATTCATGTTGTCAGGTGCAAAATTGGGTTTGTTTAAGCAAAATATGTTTTTCAACTGCTGTTTTGGGAGAAACAGTGCTAATCTTGTCAATTTACAAAATGGTAGAAGACACATTCACATTAAAAGATTAGAAAGATTAAAGACTGCATGCAGTAGGGAAAGATAAAGGCCTTATTTTAGCTGTTTCTCCCTAGCACTGCTCACTATGAGACCAAGGGTTGTCATAGCAAAAATGCTTTTCAAAGGTAGAGTTAAAGCCAGCAGATAATGAAAACAAATGCAAAAGATTTTCTAATTCCAGTGTAAAACAAAGTAGAATATTAAAGGATAAGGATTATGCTTGCCTTCTTTAGACAAAAGACAAAAAATCCATTGTGTTTGCTAGGCTTTCCTATTGCCTTTCCACTACTTTGCCATTCCTTTTACTTTCCGTCTTGAATAATTTGGTCTACACTGGCAGGTCTCGGATAGATGGGTCACGCTGACAAAAACAAACACTGACAATGCAACTACAGCCAAGTGATGCCCTTTCCTGCGTACTTTAGACCCATTTGCTTCAGTGGGGCTATTCGCGTGTTTACAGGTACGTGCAGTTACCAGCCCAAGCTGTCTGGCAGCAGGTGGCACAAGTGTGAATTGTTTACAGTGCTCTATAGAACTGGCACCAAACCCTCTTCAGCAGCAGAACCATCTGGCTTGCAGGTACTGATATAAACAAGAACAAAATCAGCAAATCCAGCTTTCAGACTCCATTAAGGCATTTCATGTCATGTTTTGCCTGCGCATCCCTGAATGCTCTGGGTATTTTTGCATCTGCACTTCACATCCACGCACTCAGGTACCCAGTCCTGCAAAGCTGCTTACACAGAAAGCTCCAGTGGAAGGCAAAGCTTGCAAGACCTAAACCACAAGCATCATTCAGAAAACAAAGGCCTCCACAGTGTGATTTACATTGCAGTTACCACTTAGTGCAGTTTCAGCCTCAAAGTCACTAGGAAAAGATCTGTCTTCCTGCACAAAACTATCAAAATTCATTTGAAGCCAGTTACTATTGCCTTGCTTTCTACATCTACAGTTTACATCCACTGCTGAAGATACAGTGGCTGAAGTGTGTCTCCTGCATTGGCTTCCTGTCAGGCTGGAAATCTGACTTTATTAAATGTGTGATAGAAAAAAAGGAGGAATTCTGGCAGGAGCAATATGGGGCAGAACAGGGACTACATAAGGCTACATGTGATTTAGGCCAGCTGAGAACACATAAGGAGGATAGTTTCAGCAAGAGTATATCTTCAGAAAGCAAATAAAATTCTAGGCATAAGGAATGTTAGAGAGTCATCTTTGTTCACAAAAATAACAGATGAAGTGTGAAAGATAATATCTATAAAACTAATTTTAAGAGTTTCTAGTGTAAGAATAATACAATATTACTGTCCAAAACATTTTACATTTTCTTCTTTTCCCTTTCCTTGTCTGTTTCATTGTTTCTTGATAGTTATGGACTGTATAAAACAGTAGTAACCTAAAAAACCACTCAAAGATGGATTCCTGAAGCATTGTGAAAGAGCTGAACACCTCTCCTCATTACCACTGAAACTCTATCCCACTGAATTTCAATTATAGCATCTACCTCATCAGTCTCTTAAACACTGTGAAGGAAAACTCTATCAATTACAAAAGATCAAATTAAAATCTGAAAAGGTACTGATTTTTTCAGATACTTAGTGACTACAGTGTAATGAATGCTGAGCACAAGAAAAAAAGATTAGGCGAAGGCATCCTAATCCATTTCCAACAATAAGTCCATTTTCAATGCACAGACAACTCATTTAATGGCATTCGTATAATAAAACAAATATAGAATTTTGTTTGCACTACCAACTAGTGTTAACCAATTCAGTGATTAAAACAGAAGAAACAAATTCCTTGCTTGATACAGAGACACTAGTGAATATGTTAAAACCCGTCAGTTCATGTACCAAGCAAAATCTGTGCCAAACATTTTTCCCCTCATCAGATTAGGAATTAAAGCTTTAGACATCACCACTGCTTTAAACGTGTTCAAGTGAATGGCTAGTGTCAAACTTCTCAATAAGCTCACAGGTGTCTCTAAGCTGTGGGGCTTTTCAGCTTTCCGGCATTTCACCACTGCAAAACCCTCTCTGCTGCTTTCGGAAGGGTTGAGGTGCTGCAGGAGAACTTTAACAGAGCTTCGCAGGGCCTTGGCCAGAGACAACGCAGTGGGGAGGAACAGGCTGGCACCTGTTTTGCCAGTGAAGTTGGTAGCAGTGCAGCCATGCAACTTGCTGGGCGCTCAGAGAAATTTGTCCTCAGAAGGGCCACTCAATCGCTGGCTGAAGTTACGTTGCTGTGAAAGTGGTGAAGCAGTGATGTCCCTGCTGGCCCTTAGCTTTCCAAAACCCTTGAGAAGATGTAGCACAGCCATCATACGTTGTCCATGGGAAAAGCACCATCATCTAGTTGTGTTTAGGGCCTTCCCCTTCTTGGCATGCAGATGCTTGGCTGACACGGGTGTCCTTAACAAGCTATCCCCAGGCTCTTGGTTTCTGGAGAATGGAGCAGCAACACCCATGCTGGCTCTGCAGAGAGCCAACAGATGTGCCAGGAGACACCAGCTGATGCAGTACTGTCTCCAATCACGAAGGCACACTCAGTGCATGGGGACCATCAGCAGGAAGTATAGTTCAAGGTTTTTGGCTAAAACTATAACCATGCTTTATGCTGGACTGTCTTCTCTCCACACTCCTCAGCACTGAGAGAGCAGATTTAGCAAACACATAAAAGTACAGAAAGAAAAGAAAATATATCCTTTCTCTTTAGAACAGGGACAGCAAAGCAGTGATCTTTTCATACCAATGTTTAGCAGAGAACACCCCTGAAGAAATGCGGACCCATTTCCCACCACATTTCATAGTGAACAACTGAGTCCTTCTCTACCATCACCCACAGGCATGAATTTGTTCATTTCAGGCAAATCCAATGACATTTCTGTGTCCTGTAAGCTCTCTTGCCTTCCACACATCCACACTGGCTCTGGGAGTTCAGGGGTCCCAATGCCCTGTTACCCATGCCACATGAGAGAACAGAGTTCCCAAAAGTAATGCACTGTTAAGGACCAGTCATCTCAGTCCTATTTTAAGGATGTTAGTGGAAGGCCAAACAGCACACAGATGTGAGCCTGATCCTTTATACAGGAGTGAATTTCATCTCATTTCATGATTTGAAAGCTCTCTCACAAAAAGCAGAAGAGAAGAGAGAAGGAGGGTCCTTTCAGCACAAGAGAGGCAAGCCTTCAGAGTGCTCACGTGCAGTATCAGACAAACCCCACGTACTCCACATGAGGCCGTCCGCCCTGAGCACATTATCCCCAAAGCACAAGGTCACTTGATAGGCAGGGAGGGGTCTCTCAGCCAAGGGCTGCCCTGCACAAAGCGCTCCCCTTGCCCCACAGCGCAGACGCTGGGAGAGTGAAATATTAGAGGATCAGGAACAGTGAGAGGAGCAGTGATGTTGGAGGTGGGGAAGACCAGTCAATCACAGTCACTTGCAGCTTATTGTCAGAGGAACAATCAGCCCACGCACTACGTGTGCTAGTCAGGTCAGTCAATGCACTTATGGGACATACTCAGACAGGGTGACAAGAAACGGTAAACATGAGCTGGACAGGGAGGAAACCTAGTGCAACAGAAATCTCAGTTTCCTTTAAGGCTGTTTCAGTCCTTAGGGCAGCCCAGGCTCTAGAAAAACACAACACTGGCTCTTCCTGATCCCCATTTTCCCACCCCTCATTGCTTGCACAAACAGCAGAACAAGATCCAGTCACAAACATCTGAGACAAGCACACACAGTAGTATAACACGTTGCTTGCATCTCATTTTCTACACAGCTTTCTAAGAGGGCAACTACACTAGGCTGAATACCAGTGTGCATCAGCTTCTAAAAACAAAAACACAAAACAGCTCAAAATCATTGATATTCCTCATGAAGGAGAATTGCAACAAGGATGCTGTTTCCATTGTCAGATTGGCCTACATATCAATAGCCTGGATGCTGCTATCACAGAATTATTGCACTACACAAGTGAACATGCCATTATTTTTGATATCCCTTGTAATTTAGTATACAACGTAGTTCACAACAGTATTTCATTCTCCTAAAATTAAAAATACATTTTGTTACATAAATACTCACTTAAAAATTAAACACACAGTTTGCAAAACTCAGATATCAGACTTAAGTTCCAATTACCAGCATGAACAAATGTACAATGTGCAAACCCACAGTATCATAAACACATGCATGAGTGACTGATAATCAGAGCTTAGGCTGTTCAAGTGGCCACAGCTCTGCCAAGGTAAATGTGCAATCACATGAATGCACCCAAGTGCATGTACTGTACACAGCTGCACCTAGAACAGCCCAGTGACATCCATGTATAATCCCCATCTCTGAGTCTGGTTTGGAATCTTGAAAAGGCTACCTGGGAAAGCCTGTGCTAATATTGGTGCGGACTCTTTCATGCCATGTGCGGGCCTGTGCATTTTGATGGGTTTCCATGGCTGCAGGCTGAACCAGTCTAATGACTTTGTGATACTTGGCAGGGGAACACTTCACTGTGTCTCCGCCATTGGCTCTGCACCTCAGTTTGTGAGCAGATTCAACTCAGTAATCTGGCAGAAAATTATCTGACTTGTCCCTTTTTCTGCTGCATTTTCTGCTGGGTTAGTGAGTTGAAATGACTCACTGAAGAGGTCTAAAAGCAGACCAAAGAAAGATGAGTGGCTGTGAAAAAGGAAGGGAAAAAGAAAGAAGCAAAACAAGCCTCATTTTGGAGCCATCTATCCCCATCTTATGGTAGGATCACCCTTGCTGTTATTAAAGCTCAGCTTTTACCATCGGATCACAGCATAGTCAGGAGCACAGCCAGCTGCCTGCAGCACCTCATTGTAAACCACCCAATCTAACCACCAGCTATGCAGTTTTTTGCCAGCTGTCCTTATGATTTCATGGGTACTTGGTATGAGGACCCATGGTAGGATATCCCAATCCTTTGCTTAGGCAAAGAGGAAGGCATAAGAGTTGGCAGGACTAGCCCCTGGCCACACTGCTGAGTCTTAGCACGGCTGTGGTGAGATTGCAACTTATTGGTGGAGCAGGTCTGACACCTTCAGTCAGAGTACTAGGAGACAGTCACAAGCAACTCAGTTGTCACCTGTCAGCTTAGTCACAGTGACTGGGACATCTACACTATCAGGAGCATGAGACAAAACCATGGAAGTGGTTTAAATCAGAAGTCTCCCTCCCAGCAGGTTAACAGCCCTCTTAGGGCCTTAATAGAATTCATTAAGCTGTTGTCCCCCACCCAGGCAAGCAAAAGTCGCTGATGTGCCCAGCTAAATCAAGGGTAACCAGAGATGTGTCCTTATCTAGTGCATTGTCTATCAACATAAACCATCTTAGTGCTGTGCTAAATGACAACTTAGATAGTATCTGCAGTCAGGAAGCCATGGGAAATCCTTTTTATGATCTACAAACTGAAAACCTAGGAGTGCCTGTTTCTCTCTTCTGGTTCATTCTGAGCATTTTTTGGGTCTTCCTAATGAAGTCAAGGTTTGTGTTGGGGCTAAACGACAGCATTGATGTGAAGCAGCATTTCAAAGACTTGCTTACAGCATGGCACATCCACAGCCAGACACAAAACTACTCAGAAACAAGAACTATTGTGGAATTACCACACTAAATAGCCCCCACAAAATAGTCCACTCTGAAGCAACACACCTAAGGCATACCTGCAGAAGATGTGAACCACTGTCAAACTTTAACCTTGATAATAGTGTGAGAAGCAATTCGGTTATATGGGCTATTTTCCTGCCTTATGGGGCTTGAACTGAGACAACAGAAGCCCACCATGGGGTGGCTTCTTCCCCATATAAGCTAAATGCAGCTCTTCTCAGCAAAGAAAGGTGTTTGGGTAGGAAAGAGGAGGTGTGAAGTGGAGATCTGCTGCCTCACAAAAGCCAGCTGACACCCAGCCTCCTTGCAGCACAGGAAAGGCAAGGTGGGGAAGCAAGTCAGATCCTGCAATAGGTGCCACTAGGAAGTGCTGAGATAAGTGCCAATGCGGGAGAAAGAAGAGACCAAAGACTTTCCTAGAGGTTGACTTCATGGTTGAGCTCTCACCTGGCACCTTTAGGGCGCATCTTGGCATAGGACCCCTTGCACTCTGACAAATACTAAGGGCAGCTGCATGAGTCATTATGGGAAACAGCAAAGAAATCCCACAGAGAGAAAGCACCAGCCTTGCTAAACTATTTTTAACTATATCACGTTAAAAGCACTACCAGGAAAAGGCAAGGCTGTGCTAACAGCAATTGAATGGCTGGCCTCATGTGGAATCTGGGCAGTCATCTTGCTGCCTGCACCCCAAGACTTTTTGTGCTTCCCTCTCCTTCACTGACAAGTCAGATATGCCACAGCACCGAAAGGCAGACACCCACTTTAGTAGTGTCATGACTTGTTTTCAAGCCCCATAACCAAGACACAGAAGTACAGCTCTGCAGTATGAATGGCCGCTTGTACCCACCAAGACACTGCCTACCCTACAGCGCTGAGACACACTGGCCAGAGGCTGCAGATCTGGTAGTTACAATGCCATGGCATCATGACCCCGGGACAGCCAGCACACAGGAAACCCAGACTTTGTATCAGCCTTGCTATTTGTGGAGCACAAATAGATGAGAACCAGACTGTGTTACCTGCAGGAAGTTTTTATTATAGTGGAGATCTCTGCTCTTAGACCTTCTGGTGGCACATCTGCTACCTACCCCATCCTCAATACAGATCTGCGATAAAGCTTAAGTGAGGTGCAAGCATTTTGCCACCTCCCTCACACACAGGAACTTTTCATCCTATCAACATAGAAAACGAGTTTTAAATGGCACCATGTGGGTTATTTTTATTTCTGTCACCTACCTTTGTTTCAGTCTTTCTTTGGAATTAGTGACGATTACAATCACTGCACAGTTGCAGAGCTAAGGAATATGAAAGATATGCAGGAAAGTGAAGGAATAAAGACAAACAAGAATAAAGAAATACAACAAAAATAACCTCAAAACAAAAAAGTCCCTCACTAACAGTTTGATCCAACACCCATGGGAAGTCAACTGAGGTTGACTCTCATTGACTTCAGTGGGCATTAGATCACCCCAGAGGACTTGTCTAAAGCCTCATCACGGCCCTAGGATACCATAGTGGAACACAAACTAAGCTGAATTACTTGAGAACTACTGTACATCATTTTAAAGGTCAATAATTACAATCATTCACTGAAATATGGAATTTGTTAGTCTTTGATCTCCACACTTAGAGAAGAACAATTAAGTTGCAAAGTCAACTGCTGAAACAGTAGTGCTCATTATTTGAAGGCTTTAAGAACCAGTTCTGCCTTCAGATTCACATGCGCATTTTCCACTACCTGCAATGGAAACAGATCATATTTAGCTGTTTTAAATTCCTTTTCCAGTACTTAAGATTATCCAGCTTTTTCATTTTCTGTAGTAATATTGTTACAATCTCTATGCTATTTTTTGTGGATTTCGAATGATGGCGTAAGACATATTTGATGCAATTTTTCTCTTTGGGATAAGATTGTGGATTTTTCTGCCCTGCAGCATTCCCTGGAGTACTGACAGAGTGGCTCTAAGTCAGTAGATTTTACATTAAGTATACACAGTGACCAAATACTAACAACCTCTGCTTAAACAGTTAAAATTACGTGCATGACAGTGGCTTTCCCATTATACTTTTGCATATTGTTGAAAATAATACTTTTTAGTCTAAAGAACAGCAACACTGATCAAAGAAAATGATCAACAAAAATAAAAGTTAAAAATAGCCTTTAGCTGACTTCAGGAATTTTTTCCCATTTGGCATAAATGAGCTTCAGGAAACAAAACAAAAAAATAGAAAAAAATTGTTGTAAATGGTTTCATGAACTTACATTGATGTATCTCTTATTTCTTGGTCTTGCTGATCAAGAATAAGCCAGCAGGTAAGAAGCAGTAGCCAGTGACAAGTTTGTCTCCTCCGCACTGGGAGGGAATGTTAAAATAATAAGTTGAAAAATGCTTTAAAATAGAATTGCTACGTAAGCCTTCCTGGGGATTCATACTCACTGATGTGTGCATGTTAAAAATGGTATTTCCAGTCTATCTTGTGTTGCCTGAGAACCATTTTTGTCCTTTTAAAATCTGCATTTATATTATAACCCATAAGTACCTTTCATTTTTTTGTATTAACACTATAAATACTATGTTAGTAATACTAAACTATTTCTATTGACTTATTTGTAAAAAGAAAAATATATTATAAATTTATATATTTTTACAAAGTGAATTAGCACTGGAGAAAGGGCTATGGGGGAACAGTGTACAATCACAGTTGAAGTGTAGCACTGGGCACAAATTCAATGCTTGAAACAAAAAAAAGGAAAAGAAAAAAGTGTTCACGTGATACCCCTCTTTCAAGCTGTATCAGAAGAAGAGTCATAGGATGCTGACACTATGAAGTTGCCAGTATTAGAGTGGCTTGCCATGGACTGGGCAGCCTGCTGGCTCAAGTTATTGCAGATCAGCACCAGCTGGTTGCTCTGTGCTTCTGAGAGGGTGCTACAGCTCTGGTAGACGCTGAAGTTGGTCTTCCTGCCAGGGATGTTGCCTTTCTCACACATCGTCTTTACCATCTTGGCGAGCTTGTTTTTCCCCAGGGCTTGGCAATTGTACCAGTGAAGCGCGGCCAAGTTGACAACGGGTTTGATGGACAAGTAAAAAGGCGCATCCTCGTAGCGCATGGCTGGAGGCCGCCTCTGGGCATACTCCTTGTAGTCTTGCACGGGGCAAGTCTGTGGGGAGTGCTGGGTGGCATACACTCGGGAGTCCGTTCCGCCTCTCTTGCTCTTGGTGTTGACATCTCCGTTGTCTGGCCCCATCCACTCCAGGTACTCCAACCCTGTCTCTGTCACCCGCAGCCGGATGTCTCCCCATTTGAGGGTGGACCCATGGAAACCTGTGCAGTGTCCAAACGCCTTCGTGTTGTTTAGCCAGACAAGGTTCAGCAGTCCTTCAGGGTTGTATCGGCTCAACAAGCCTCTTTTGCGCAGGATAAGCTCATCAGCAAAGGTGAGCTTCATGGATTTGTGTGGCTTGTTTCCTTTTCCTTTACATCTCAGCTCTATCTGCTTTTGCTTTAGAGCTTCCTGGGACCTCTTGAACTCCTTATCCCTAGTAATACTGTATCCATACCTGTGCTCTTTCAGATATCGCTCTAGCCCACACTGATAGTTGGCCAAACTGTTTGGCTCATATTCAGACCCATCCTTTTGTCTGGCATCCACAAAGAAGGAAGCAAGGTAGGCATCAAGCTCTTTGCAGGGGATGACATAGATCTCCCGAGTCTCAGAGGGGTACTTGGAGATGAGGAACTCTCGGAAATTGCGGAGAGCCGTCTGTGTGCTGCGAATGGTCTTCTCGTTCTGCTCCCTGCTGAGCTCTGCTGCTCTCTCATCCTGGTCTGGAAGAGAGAGAAAGCAGAAGACAAAAGAAAGGAGAAGCAGTGAGTTTGTGCAATGCAGTTCTCCCCAGAATAGATTTCCTGTAGAAGGAGAAAAAAGGAAAAGAGTAAAAAACCTAAAATCAATTTCACAAAGAGCACTGGAAAACATTGTTACATATCTGTCACATGACTGAGAAGCCAACTTCAGTTTCACAAACGATGTACTAGAGCATGGCAAAAACCCAAAGTGAGCTCCTAATGACACTAGGTCACAGTTTTGCACATGGAGATTTTGGAAAACCGTGAATTAGAAGCAATCTGCTTTTTAGAACAAACGCAAGGCTGAAGGTTTTTCTGTGAATCCCAATGCTGTGTGCAGGGCCCACTCTGATTAATAAGACTATTCTGAACTGCTTAATTTGTGAAACCAGAAGTTGTACTTATTCCAATTTTTTACTACAAAAAATAACTAGAGCATTATATTTACGACAATAAAAATTATCTTTAATCAGACATATTTTTAAAGACCTAAATAAATACAGACATAAACATACAGTAAAAAATAATGCAGCATATCCTAACAAAGGAGTTGGCAGGTAAAAAAACTACACATCAACGTGCAATTTGCAAATGTACAAGAATAAAAGAAATAACTAATATGTTCATCAGAAGATACAGAAGAAAAATGTGACTATACAGTCTCTCTATATAATCAAAGTGCACCTCGACTGTGGAAGTACAGTTATGACCATTTCTTTTCATTCTACACAAACATCAAATTCTGGAAACAACTTTATATTGCTCTATAAGGCTATACTCAAAGGTCCTTACCATCAGTGACATATCAAACCACAATATTCAGATGTTACCAGTACAATGGTTGTTATTGACAGCTGATTTTCAGGCTGATCATAAGAACAAAAAGGAAAAGCTTTCAACATGTAAGTGATGTGTACTTAAAGACTGGTTTCTTGGCAAACTATCCATCTGTACAAGGATCCAGCTTACAAGCACATAGGTGGAACTGTCCTTATAAATATGACAAACCTTAATGGTTTAGAAAATGAACAACAAATGCAAAGAATGAGAAATTCAAAGATTTGATTATTCTCTGTAATTGTGTATGCAACATACTTTTTTTCTCTCTTCCACTTAGTAAGCAGAAAGGGAGCAAAAAGCAAGTTCTTTTTTGTTCTGTCTCATTGCAAACCCCACACAATTTGGCGTCCTTTCAGTAGTGCTATAGTAACACTAGCTAGGTGTTTCCCACTCAATGCATGCCCCACAAAGTGGTATGAGACCAGGTGAAGTTCCCACTGCCTTTCTGTCATTCAGGAAAAGCTCATGTCAGGCCACATAGCAGAGAATCATAAAATCACAGAATGTCCTGAGTTGGCAGGGATCCACAAGGATCATGGAGTTCTACTCCTGTCCCTGCACAGGAAAATCACAACATTCACACCACATGTCTGAGGACATTGTCCAAATGTTCCTTAAACATAGCCAGGCTTGGCACCACGACTGCTGCCCTGGGGAGCTGTTTCAGTGCTCCATCACACTCTGGGTGAAGAACTTTTCCCTAATATCTAACTTAACATCCCTCTGCCCCCTCAACCCCTCCACCCTCAACCCCGGCACATCTCCCTGCCATTCCCTCAGGTCCTATCATTGGTCGCCAGAGAGAAGAAGAGATGAGCACTTGCTCCTCCTCTTTCCCATGTGAGGAAGCAGTAAACTGCTATCAGATCCCCCCTCAGTCTTGTCTTCTCCAGGCTGAACAGACCAAGCAACTTTAGCCACTCCTCATACAACTTCCTTCTAAACCCTTCACCAACTTTGTGGCCCTTCTCTGGACACTTTCCAGTAGCTTTATATCTTTCTTACACTGTTGCACCCAAAACTGCACCCAGTGGGCCCACACCAATGCCAAGTAGAGAGAGACAGTCACCTTCCTTAACTGATAGGCAATTCCGTGCTTGATGCACCCCAGGGCATGGCTGGCCCTCTTGGCTGCCAGGGCACGCTGTTGGCTCATGTTCAACTTGCTGTCGACCAGAGCCCCCAGGTCCCTTTCTGCAGGGCTGCTCTCCAGCCTCTCACTCCCCAGTCTTGTGTGTATATCCAGAGTTGCCATGTTCCAGGTTAAAAACCTGGCACTTGACCTTGTTAAACTTTATGGGTCGAGCTCTCCAATTTGTCCAGATCTATCTGCCAGGGACTCTTTGCCCTCAAGAGTGTCAACAGCTCCCCCCCAATTTTGTGTAATCCACAAACTTAGTTATGACACCCTCAAGTCCTGCATCCATGGAGGATGTTAAAGAGCACTGGCCCCAAGACGGATACCTGCGGAACCCCACTAGTGACCAGTTGTCAGCCTGATGTAACCCATTCACTATGATCCTTTGAGCCTGGCCTGTCAGCCAGTTGTTCACCCATGGCATTATGTGTTTATCCATCTATATGCTGGACATTTTGTTTAGGAGGATACTGTGAGAGACTGTATTGAAGGTTTTACTGAAATCCAGAAAGATTATATTAATTGCCTTCCCTTGGTCAACTAGGTGGATGACATTGTCACAGAAAGAAACCGAGTTTGTCAAGCAGATCCTTCACATTGTGAACCCGTGCTGGCTGGAACTAATGACTTTGTTGTCTTTTAGGTGTTTTAAAATAGCTCCCGGAATAATCTTTTCTATAAACTTACCAGGCACTGAAGTAAGACTAACAGAAACACTGGTGCACAGCTGGGCAGCTTTCCCTTCCACCCACCTACAGAGTGACTCGGAAGAGAGCTCATCCCATCCCCTCCATACCACAGCTGAAGACACAGGCACAGGGATTGACTTGCCCTAGGGCAAGCCAGAAACAGAGCTGAGTTTATATCCCCAGGACCAGATCCTGTGTCTTTATTGTGAAGCATCCCCTGCATGCACAGCGCCCAGTGAAATCTATTGAGAGGGGTTCTCAAACTCACTGCAAAGCACAGAGATGCAACAGTCTGCAGCTGAGGCCTTTGGAGGCTTCTACAGCCATGAAAAATGCTGCCACAGATCACTGTCGTTTACTTTAATTGTGCTCAAGGGGAAAAAGAAAAGGCCACCAGCCTGCTTCACAAACTTGTTTTAATATTGATGCCAGTATCAAAGAGCTCCTAGCAGCCCGCAATGAATTCTCACGCTTTAGACAATGTATAGGACAGATCCTTTTATTATGCCTAGATGTAGGCTAGAAATAGAGACAAGCCTGTTTCGAGCTCTGAAACAAACATTTACTCTGCTACCTTGCTCACTGCACCCACCACCACTTATTATAGCATTGGGTAAGTAATCAGTGCTTTGACTGACAGCCCACATTTTAAGTACTGTTTCAATATAAACAGCACATGTAATGGCTGGGTTTTATACATGTCATCAATCACTACTTCTTAGAGGATAGCCTGTCACAACACAGCAGTGACACCCAGTCAGTCATTTATGTTATGGCATCGTTCCTTAATCTGCAAAAGTAATTGCCATATCTGTAGCTAACAGTTACAAAACCCATGCTGAATTAAAGATTCCCTGAAGTTGCATGAGCGAAACCGTACCCCAGAAATACCGCATTCCTGCAGTGCTGTTGTAAGTTACTCCACAAGGCAGGTGGGAAATGTTTAAGATAATAGGTCAGCTTCTCCTACAGCCACATAAGGACATCTATGTCCATTTTGACTGTGAATCTTGCCTGCAGTGGGAGTTGACTATTTTATTCCTATGAAACTGCTCAAGTATCGATGACATCTCACAGCATGGGACGAATGAAGGGAGGCAGAGACCCAACGGATAGAGTCTGAGCTAGCCAAAGTCATCAGATGTCAGCTGAGCCACAGCCATCATCTGCATATGCTGTTCATCCACAGCAAATCAGATAATGCACCAAGCCTAACTTAACTAAGATAGCTCTTCACAGCCTCGGATAGCTGAGGAAGGATAAATAATTCTTCATGTCATTAAAGCCTTACTTCCTCATTTAACCAAGGATATTTCACAGTGCTGGAAGAAACCATATAATCCATCTCCAGCTACCACAGAGATGTAAATTACATATGGGCATGATTTTAATATTGCCAAACTTTCTGTTTCTGCTGATTTCATGATCTTATTCTCTGCTATTGTGGTGGTTGACCCTGGTTAGCAACTAGGCAACTCACAGCCACTTGCTCACTCCTCACCCCAGAGGGGTGGGGAAGAGCACAGGAAGAGCAAAAATAAGAAAACCTATGAGTTAAGACAAAGACAGTTTAATATCTGAGGGGAAGAGAAGAAATAAACTCAATTGACAAGTGATTCAAAAGCAATCACTCCCCACCTCCCATAAGCAGACCCGTGCCCTAACAGTCTCTGAGCAATCCCCACCTCCCCCTTAAACTCCCCCCTCTTTCAGTTTGTATTGTTGAGCATGATGTCACAGGGCAGAAAATATCCCCTTGGTTAGTGTGGGTCAGCTGTTCTTGTTGTGTTCTCTCCCAAACTCCTGACCACCTGTATTGGATCAGACTGAAATGAAGCTCATTTTCCTCAAAGCTGCCTTCATAGTGTTGTGCTTTGTACTGGTAGCTAAAAAAGGTGTTGTATACATACCAGTGTTTTGGCTGCTGCTGAGCAGTGCTTGAACAGCAAACACTGGTCCTCCAACATACGCCGTGACCAGTAGGCTGGGGATGGTCAAAGTTGTGGGAGAGGACACAGCCACGACAGCAGACCCAAATGACCAAAGGGATATTGCATACCATAAGATCTCTGCTCAGCAATAAAAGCTAAGAGAAAGAAGAAGGAAGGGGAGCATTTGTTAATACAACATTTGTCTCCCAGAGCAACCGTGATGTGTAACGAAGCCCTAGTTCCTGGGAAGTGGCTAGACATCACCTGCTAATGGAAAGTAGAGAATAAATCTTTTGATTTCCTTTGCTTCCATGCACAGGCTTTGTTTTTCCTTTATTAAACGGCTTTTATTTTGACCCAGAAGTATTTTTTCCATCTTATTTTCTCCCCTCCCTGTCCTGCTAAGGAAGTGGAGTGATAGAGCAGCTTGGTGGACACCTGGCATCCAGTGAAGATCAACCCATCACACCATCCTAGGCCTAGCTGCTGAGGGGACAGAGAGAGAAAAGGAGAAAGCTTTGACACTGTGCAAGTCCAGCTCATCAACAGATGAAACTCTGGTGTCTCATTAACACTGTTTGAGTCACAAACCAAAAACACAGCAGGAAATGGGTGACTACAAAACAAGTTAACTCCATCCAGTCAGACCCAGCACAAGAATGCCATTTGGTTTATTAATGAAACAGTGCCCAAGACCAGGTGTACATGGCATCCCTTCTGTCCAGCCTTTGAGAGAAGGAGACCATAAAATTTATTCTACAGGTACAGTCTGCGACAGGCCATCATGAAATACTTACCACAAACCCATCGATTCTACACAAGTCTGCTTGCCTACAGGAAATAAGTAGAAACAGAACCAAAGACCCTATCACAGTCTGGGTATTTGGCATTAATTGCTTCTGCTCTGGTCACATGGCCTTGCGATCTTATCAGAGAAGATTAGGCTAGTGTAATGACATTTTGTTCCTTACAAATCCATCCAGACTGACAGACAAAGAAGGGTTAAATCAAAGCAATCTGGTCATTAAGAACTCAAGACTGAAAGGTACCTCAGCTGTCATCACAGTAAATTTTTGAAAACGTGTATATTATCGTAAGGACCTGACAAGCTGGGACACTTCATCCCTGGGTATTGAAAGTGAATGTTCTTGTCCTGAGACAGGAGTGTTTCCAGTGTCACAGTTTCCAGACAATTGCTTCCTCTCACTTTTCTGTATCTTGCTGAGTAAAGACCAAAAGCTCTTTTGGCCAGGTTTTACTCTTTTTAAATTTATTATTTTCTGTGATGCTGCTGGAAAATACACAGGTGGGCATCTACACTGGTTCTTGGCCACTGCAAGCATAAACTTGTTTACGCTTGGGCCTCCACTGCTCACAGTATCATCAACTCTTTAGTGTGCATGTGTTTCAATACTGTATAAAAGCACAGAAAAAAATCACAAAGCGTTCCTCAATACAAGAGAACACCTCTGTACCAGGAAGGTCCTGAACTGCAAATTGATGGAGCAGAGTGGGAAGGTGTCATATTTGCTTGCACCTTTCTTATAGTTTTCTGTGGGTGTCCATTTACAGGGTCTAGGAAAACAGAAACTCTCATCTTATGGCCTAATTTGTCTTGGCTAGTAAAATGGTCTGAACTCTGAACCAACCAACCAAAAATTATTGTCATCATTGTACTACCAAGCCAAACCATCCTCAATGCCTTTTCCTTGACATAATGCAGCCTTTGGTGTCTGTAGTGCTATTACCCCTGTTTTACAGGCTACGAGAACAAACATAAAAATAAATTGATTTGGAGATGCATCTCCTGAGATCCTGCTCCCTCACTGCATAAAGGACCTGGTTGGAGCTCTTGTCTTTCCTATCTTACCCCATACTGGAGTTTCATTTCCCAGAAAAACAGAACGTGGCAGAAAAAGCCAGTAAAATCCACCCTACCATGGGATCCAGGCTAAACTCCCAACTAAGGGACTGAAAAAGTGCCAAGTAGTTTACATGTCCCAGTTTAAATGTAGCCAAAGAGACAAAGTGACCTGGCACAGATTAAACAGACAACCTAGTGGGAGCTGTGTCCCAGGCTAGCCCATAACCAGGAGGTGATTTCTCTCACAGAACAACAGCTATCTTCTGATCTTTTCATAATCTGATCTTAATGCAGCCAAGATTTAACATTATCAGTACAGTTATCAACGAGTTATTTTTATTTCACTTGCACATATACACACAGGAAGACTTCCTGAAAAGGACATAACCTCAGTAATTATATACGGCAGAGGGAAAGGCATTTTCTTTCACAACAGACATATGCAGATCATTAATGTTCAGACAGGGTTTGTAACATTAGAGTGAATCATGAGCCTGAGCTATTATTGCAAACAGTCTAAAACTCTGATTATAGTAGACAGGGAGTTCTCAGAAGAAATACATTAAAAGTAAGGTGGTTTGTTTCGTGGTAATTATACCATCAGTCAAAGTCTGCTCTGCCGGATTTGTGTTCTGGCTAGGGAAATGCTTTTACAGCACACCTGTTTCCACCAAAATGCTTTCATTCAGGTGAAAAAGCCTAGTCAACCACATTCAAGGCACCACATATCTCCATCCTGGAGCTAAAGGCTCTCTCTCCACACCCAGCACTCTACAGGTTGGCTTTTGCGCCTACTCTGCAATTATTGAAAAGCAACCCATGGGCCACAGCCATATGCAGCCCAATAAAATGGTTACTGTAAACCACAGCCTGCTCCTACTTTTCTTTCCTCCTGTTCCCTCCTGCTTCAAGAAGGTATCTGCAAGCAAACAACATTCTCAGTCAACAACCGGAGTGGGCAGAAGTTGTGCTGTTGCAAAAGGGTGGAATGGTTAAGTTGTGGGGTGGAAAGGCTGGGGGACCCTCTGACAAACGTGCCCTCCTGGAAGGAGTGCTACACCTCGTATGTCAGGAGCAGCTGTATGCCACCACCATCCCACAGCATTCCCAAACATTAATCCTCCTTCCTCATGCAAGATTTAGTAAGCTGACAGCTGGTTTTCACTCTATCCTAGGAATAACCAAGGGAAAGACATTCTAGACATTCTCCCATTTTGCTGCTGAAGAGCAACAGTGAGGGTAAGAGTAGGAGAACGCCCTCGCAGAAATGCCGCTGAGCATTCACAGAAACACTCTGAGATTCAGAGACACGGAGTGCTTAATACTTGGAGAATGATATTTTTGGCACTCTTAGTGTCTGGTATGGGCTAACTTCCTCGGGGCAACTCCTACACACCATAGTCAAATCCTTAAGTACAAAATACATACTTTTTATATAATTATTTCATATCCACCAATAACCATTTCTTTAGGAAGTTGTAGGACCAAATAAAATGTGCTTCCTGGGCCATAATAGTCATACATATTTAAGCTTAAGCTTAGTTAATCAGTCAAAAAGGAGCAAAACCCCTCTGACTGCCTGGAGTCTTTCATCAGGTTTTGACATCTAAAAGCTTCTGAGATCTGCAGGATCAACGGATTAAATTGTTAGCTGAAGATTACGGAAGCAGAATAAAGTGCTCCTGCACTTTTCCTTGAATTTCTGCCCTACGTGTCTGACGTTGCTACTAAATTCTTTTTAACAATTATGGTTCCCTACTTCTACTACATTAACTCAAATACCATGTAGTTTAACATTTTCAGAAAAGGCTTTCAGTAGCATTTAAAATCTGTAGTACGATAGAAATTTATTAATTAAAATCCATTTATGAAAGATGTTTTCTAGCAAAAAAAAATATGCTTTCATTCAGTTAACCGCCTGCAACAAAATTACCAGCGAAATATTCCATTATTCTAAATTTTAAAAGCTTTAGATTCTGTGAAAGGAAAAAGACACAGATTCCAAGCAAATGAGCATGGGAATATTTATATGCTGGTCACTCCATGATGTGAGAGTCACTAAAATAGACTTTAGTCATCAGTGCATTTTTTGCAAGGTACAGAATGGTCTGATAAACAGGTGCTTGCTCAGACACTAGTGCTGCCTTCCATATTGCGTGCACTTTCACCACTTTCTCACCACAATGGTCTGAAAAGATACAAAGTACAAACTGGCTGCTGGAAAAGTCAATAATAACATTCACAACAATATTAATGGGACTAATATATGATCCTCAGATGACAGAAAATGTGTAGCCATGACAAGGGATTAAGAATTTATGTCCTCCTATGACTGAGCGGATCAACCACTAAGAAATGGTGCAAAACAGCAGTATTCTGGGGACTTTCATTTGCACAAGGCTCCCTTCCTTCTCCACCTGTCTGTACAACTGAACTATTTCAACACAGAGGCTCTAAAAGTGCATTTTATGAATCAAAAATGTTTTAATTTGTTCGAAGTATGATCTCCATCTAGCTGTCTGGTTTCAGTTATGTCAGAGCTAGTGGAAAATAGAGGTCTTGCATGCTAGTTTTACCTCATATATTACTTCTTCCACTGAACACTTACAGGGTTATTTCTGGGGTATGAGACTGCATAGTCTCCTCTCTCCTATCTCCTTTTGTGTGATGCACTGGTGTGAACTGCTGTAATGCAAAATGGGATGCATTTCCTCTGTACCCCAACAGTGGAGCTACTCAGTTCATGTTTAGCCAGACCACACCTTCATTTGGCAGGAACAAATATACCAACTACAGCTTTCCCAGACTTGCCCAACATTGCAGCATTTCACTGCAGGACACAACAGCTGCTTCCTGGGGTACAGCATGGAGAACAGCAGAATCAGAAGATATTTTGTAGGAGCACTTGAGAAACCATACACTTGGTTCTTAGGTGATGCCCAGGCAAAATGTACTCAGCTCACAGCTGGACTGGAATCTGTCATATTAGCTGTCCTGTTCAAAATGAGTTACCTGGATTATAACCAAGCCTGCAACCAGCTCCAGGTTCACCTGTACTGCCTCATTCCCCTCTTTCATGCTAGCTATTACCTTTACAGAAGATTTATAACAACAACTTCATTGGACCCTTACATAATTGACAGAGGTCCAGGGACCCAATTCAGCTCATAGAGGTGGAGGATACAAAAGACGAGCTCCGAGTCTTCTCTACAACAAACCTAAAAAACATTAGAAAACTTTTTAAAAACATGAAACTCCTTTCTTTTTAAATAACTGACTAAACTTTCTTCAACTGTGTTCCCTTCTAACACATAATTGCTCCTCTTTCAGAGTTTAGGTTAAAAAAGCAAGTATACTGGCAAAAGTGGCGTGCTGTTGGAGTTCAGAAGTGGCAAAACACTACCCACAATATGAAACTGAGGTCAGCTTTATGGTGAACACACATCTTTCTACTCAGCTATATAAACTTCTAATAATTTCCGAATAATTTAATAACTTCACTTAGAAAACTCAAAGTGCTGATTCCAGTTTAAGGCTAAAGACAAGAGACATTTTTTGCCAATAATTCCCTTCAGTTTAAATTTTTTAACTCTGGAAAACAGAATTATTTTTCATCCAGGACTTTTTAGCATCACATAAAATGTTGCCCTTTCAAAGCATGTGACTTACTTCATGATCTACAGCAGAAAGAATTAAAGGAGTACGTCCATGATTATCTAACCTGACCTGAGAAGTGGAAATTGGATGATGCATGGTGGAAGCGATGCTCTCATTTTCCAAGAGGATTTGGCTGGTTTGGCACCAGTCCAAAAAGTGTTGCACACACATCCTCAGCAGAATGTCTGGTTTTCTCCCAAGTAAGTTTCCAAGTCAGCAAAACGTATTTTAAGTCCATTCTTGACTGGCATCTTGTATTTAACTATATGCTTCTGGACAACCAAATAGCATTTACACATAGAAAATGACTCAATTCAAAACTTGCTAAGAGCAAAAAGCAAGAAGAAAATCAAAGTGGAGAGAAAAAAAACTGTGAAGAACTGAGAAAACCCTCCTTTGTTGAATTAAGCTTATAATTCAAAAATTTATAGAAGTATTAGGGGAAAAACACAAACTTTCACAGCAAACCCATATTCCTTATATAAGAAAGAAAAACAAGAAGCTACTTTTCCACAGGGTTTCCAGCTTTACGTGCTCATACGGAAAAAGACAGATTTACACATGTAAACAGATGTTGCAAGCACTGATTGTTCAGCCAACAATTTAAATAATGGGCTAGTTTGCACAATATCACAGGTACACATTTATATGACATTTTGGAAAATTTGGCTCTGTGGAATTTTGAGCCTCTCTGAAGTTGCAAGCCCTGTGGAAAAAGAATGAGAAAAAAGACACAAACATATCCCCTTACAGTTTAGTCTTCACATTACCACAGGCCTAGTGTGTCTTCAGCCATGGCCCAACAGGAGTCTTAATATCATTGCATTTAAGAGCTAACTTAAAAAAGCACAGTTGCGAAAGCAACACAAAAAGTCTCAAAGGCATAAACCAGGACTACGAAGTTTGCCTGCTTTTGATTCAGTCCAGACAGCGGCTGAGAAGTAAAATTGGGAAATATGGGAAGGAAATAAAGTCAAGCACGAGAGAAGGGAGAATTAAAACAAAGGGATATGAAAAAAAGAACAACACTGAAGAGAGAGATTAAAAACAGATGAGGATCCTCACCATCTGAAATCTAATTTATATCACTGTTTCAGAATGAAGCAGTCTAACTGGGGCAACAAGCACTGAAACAAAGAAAAAGAGTAGGTAATAAATATTTTATTACATTAATCATAATAAGCTGCACTTTAAGTCTTGGCCAAAGCATATTTTTAAATCAAGCTGAGAATGTGAGCAGTTTCAGACTTAAAGAGCATGAGGCCCACATGACTGTAATTAACATAATAAATCATGCTATGGAGCTCTCTACACAGGCTGACAGCACCTAGTTGATATATTGCTTATTAGAGTCTGCAGACATTTCTCCCTCCCTCAATCAAAACGTACCCATTTCTGTTCTGGCTGAACTATCTGTTGCGGGTGTAATAGGAAACATGTGTTGGGAGCTCATGTCGTTGCCTTCTGATTTAACATGGATCACAACATATGCATTTTGGTACCTTTTCTCGCACCCCATCTTTAGCAAAGTACTTGAATTGCTTTGTTACTGAGCTTGCAGTCATATTTCTGTAATTCTCTGATGGTGATTTTACCCCCCACCAGACCAATTTCTGTTTACCTTTCCACACTGTATATTCTCCAGTTTAAGCGAAGCATGCTATCAAGGGCACAAACTCTACAAAGAGCTCACAATTAACAACCTTGCCTAACTAGTTTCAGTGCTCACTTTTAACCTACATATTTCCTTAGTCTTCACTGGGTCAGAGAGCACAATTAGAAGACCAGCTTCTTACACAATTCTCCAGAGAGGACAAAATGCAATAGCTATAGTGAAATAGCTCCTAAAGTGATTTTTTCACTCTGCTTTTCTGTGTTGAGCCTGTGCTGAGAGTCCTCTACTCCTCAGGATTCAGAAAAAATGATGACTTTGAACTTCAACCTTTGCAAACACAACTCTCACCATATTAGGAAGGGATGGAATTTCAAAGCTGTGAAGGTCCTACAAGCTTGGGGGAGATGCAACAGTTGGGTAGAGGGCAGAGAAATGAATACATCCCAGCTTGGGGAAAGGCTGTAGACATGAAGCATTACACACTTCGCTGCTCACAGACCTTGGATGACCAAAACACCTATACTTTGTTTCAGACTAGCCATGGCACGTCCAGGCACTTGCCAGGACAAGGAGTCTCAAAACACACTGGAGCAGCTGGAAATTCTGCACAGAGAGGAGATGAAAAGATAAGGAACGTGCATTCATTAGGAACCAGATTGTTGTTCATGGCACAAGTGGTTTATTTCTCTCCGTGAACATATTTAAACTTACTTAATCATAGTTCCACTGAATAGACATTTAGTCACATTTTGCAGCTCTACTCAAGTAAAGTCTCTTTAAATTAATTGAGTTTAAAACTTTTTCTTGCTAAGTACACACAGACAGTATACACACACATTCATACCTCTTTGCTGCTCATAGTATTGTTATTATTTTTCTGCTATATTGAGGATGTCAAATTTTCCTGTTGGCATTGTATTGTTATTTCCATAAAAAATAATTTGTTCTTGTATATCAGATATGAACAATCTGTTCCCCTGCTACTGAATGAGTCCATACCAAAACCAACATCAACTAATTCATATAAGAGGTGACATGGGGTATAGTTTAATGGATATAATTATGTATGTACGTTATACATATATATGGCATATTTTACTATGCATTAGCACAATAAACAATATGATGTATTTAACAACTGTACAAGTGAATGGTACATGGTACAAGTTATTTGTCAAACTAAGTTTTCTGAGGGCTATCTGAAATCAATGGAGATGAAACAGACTTTTTTTATAAATAAGAGAAAAAACAAATGTAAATCTATGAGCAAAAAGTAACGTGTGTATCAGCATACAAGCATGAATGCTATGCTGTAATGTAATTTGTTTTCTTGGATGTATAGTCAGTAAGAGAGAGCAAGTTCCAAACAACTGACAGCGGCTCATTTCTTAAGAGACAGTGTCAGAGAAAATCCCCATAACCTGGCACACCTTCATGACTGAAGGACAGAGCTCACCACAATCACACAAGGACAAGCTAGCAAGCAAGTGATTAAGTATTATTAATCCATAGTTGTATGGATTCAAGTTATGTTTTCATCCATAATGCTTAATTAATGAAAAGAAACAACAAACCACAGTGTCACTACCAGTCTAAATAGATACTCTGAGTTTAATCAACAAGAACACAAACAGTATTTCTGTGTGTGTGTGTGCACGCATTTACTGTTTAATTAAAGTTAATGGGAGCAATGTTAGAAGATGCAGCCACTGCAAGCGCAGTAGATTCAAATGATGAATATAAAATTAATGCATAATTAAGTACTTAACACACAGCTTTCACTTGCAGTCCAGGGTATACATTACCAAAGACATTACTTAAAGACATGCAAAGTTTTAGGAAAAAACAAACAGAGCACAATGGCATAACTAGTACACAGGTAGGAACCAAAAGAGACTGCAATCTACAGTCACAATCTCAAGTCACTTACATAGATCATTTGTGAGTTTCTGCAAGGTTGGGGGCCTTAGTCTAAAACTTAAAGTTTGTTTGAACAGGCCAGAGCCTGCACCTTTGCCCTTCAGCATCTTGTAAAGAATGCCTAGTGGAAAATGTCCATCTGAAAATGCTGATTTTCTGTTCCCTGGAAATTGTCTGGCTCCCCTTTGGAAGGATGTGTCACCAAGGCACTGAGCTCAGTTCTCAGCAGTAATTACACCTGTGCTTTATCAGTCAAAGATAACATCACATATTTAAGAAGGGTTTGTGTATGTTCCCTGAAGGGGAATACACCTCTGTCACTGCGATATACGGAAAGCATATTTCATAGGTTCATAATGTAGCATGTAGGGGAAAATTCCGCTTATTTGCTTAGCCAAAGTGTTCACACAAAGTCTATAGAAAGGTAACAGAGGATTAAGTAGGTGGCCAACCAAACTGCTTTTACAAGATACTCTGAAAGTGCTTTCATTGTAATCCTTTGGCCCCTGATCCTGCACAAAGAAGTTTAAGGTATTTTTAAGTTCATTTTTAAATGAACTTGTGACCCATTGCATATATAGATTTATACACATTCATCAAACAGCAAGTTTACATTCATTATTGTCTGACAAAACACAATAACACTAATGGGCAGTGAGATGTCAATTCCTGCATGTGTGCCAAAATATATGCAGAACTGCTTTACTTAAAAAAAAAAATGCAATTGATTTATGGAAGGTGTCAGAGTGATTTTACACTAAATGTCAATGACCCACATACAGCTGCCAACAAATAAATAAAAAAGAAAACAACAAAACACCATGAATCTTTTGTTTTCTTTTTTTACGGAGAGAAAGAGCTTCTGACAAATTTTGGGCATGTTCACCAAAAAAATACTTAAATTTTCATGATAAGTATTCCACTGTAATTTGCTGTTCAGTTTTTTGGTTGGCTTGGATCGTTTAAAGTACCCAACTGTTATTTCTCAGATAGGATGCTTGGTCTTTGGAAGACCTGAACATACAGCTTGCCAGCCTGAAAACCACTTTTCTTTCCTATAGGCAGCAAGAAGCTGTAAGTGCTTTGATGGCAAGGGTAAGTACAGATGCCAGAGACAAACACTTGCAAGGACCTCAGCACCTCTTTATAATTTACATGAATGCAGGAAAAAGCAGCTCCCTGTTCCTGGCTCCCACCAGAGGCAAGATTCAGTGGCAGCCAGGACCTGGGAACTGCTACCTCTAACACGGTGTCAGTGTGATGAGCAGCATCCTGCCTTTTTGCAGGGCAGCCATGTGGACTCATTTGGGCAACGAAAATACAGCTCTGCCTACCCATCCCACAGGTGCCACTAGTCACATTCAAACTGTTCAGAACAAGCAATGTCAAGGGCAACTTTCTGTGTGAACAGTCTGTAAAGTACTCCAAGAGAGATTCATTCAGGAAAGTAGGCAGTTCAGAATCTTTCTTGAGACTCTTACTTACAGCCTGATTCAATGCTTTCTGCAAACAGCATGGGCATATTTAAGCATATTTATCAAAGGAAGATGGATTTCAGAATGTTCTGTTGCTTCCAGAGTCTGGATGTTTTAGCAAGCATAGCTCTGTGCTGTGCCAGTCATGATAAAGTATCTACCATCATGCTCCTGCTTTTTTTCTGGAAAAATTAAGACAATACTTTTTGTATTCAAAATTGTCATCTTGCTTAGATAGTAAACACACTCAGAAATTTTTACTGATCTGTTTCATCCTCAAGCAGGTTCTAGGATCATTGCAAGCACAAAAAAATGATATCACAGAACAAGACTTGCTAGGAAGGAACTAGTTTAGGTATGAGGAAAATGGGAAAAAATGAGAAGACACTGTGTGCTGGCTTTACAGAACAGCTTATACAAAAATGGCATGCTCCCATCATAGACACAGGTGAAAACAGTTCTTCCCAAGATTTACTGCCGCGATTAAAAGCTTATGTCTGGAATATATATGTGAAATAGTTCTTCTGTAGACAGATTTACTATCTATGAAGCACCAGCCTTATCCAAAGTGGAAAAACACTCTCAGAAACTACCCTGATCTAAAACTCCAAGTCCTATATTCCCTTTCCATTTCAGCCCCCATCCAAAGTGCAAAAAGCAAGTGCATGTCCAAGGCCTTTCAAGGGTCAATGTCTCCCTTGGCTGCTGTGCTGCAACTTCTCTGTAGAGCCCAATCTGATCCTGCCTTACTTCTCTTTCCTTACTTAGAAACTCACAAATCATAAAATGAAAATACCTCCACAATTAAACAGAAAAAAGACCACATAACAAAAATAGATCTCTCATCAAAACCACCATGTTAAATAATCTTCCATTTTCTAAAAGTAAAGCGATGTCCAGTTTCCTTTGGTTTTTTCCATGTGTTTTCAGGACAGCTAGAACCAGCAGAGGCCTTACTTTCTTCCTTTATATACCACTAACACAAATGACAGCACTTTGCACAGAACCGTAGGTCGTGTAAGGTGCCTTTAGTGATAGGGAGAGTATAGCACCTATATCATGTTGGTCTTGCACAAATTATTATCTTCTACTTCTCATTTGCACTTTTTATTTTTTGCTTTTCTGCCTTTCATGTTGAGGTAATCAGGGAGAGGGTACATTTCTACGTCTGAAATGAGCAGTGATGCTCCAGAACACAACCATTCATTGAAGTGGGAAGTTTCTCTTCTGATATGTCACATCATCTAACTTAATAGTCTTTGTGCTACAGTACTTTGAAATAAAAATATATATTTAAATGAACTGTCAATAATTCTTAGTGATTCCTCTGTTCAGAACTCCAGAGAATATTCCTGACTGTATGACAGCTCAACTTGACATGTTCTACAGACTTCATCCTTAAAAGCTGCTAGGACCAGGCTGCAATAGATCTTTCTGAAGGTACAGAGTTAACTCCCTCCTAGCTACAGGCAAGCAACTTCTACAGACTGCATGGAAACTTACCATTCCTCAGGTGTTACACAGGATCAACACACCTATGCAGCTTTTATTGCAGGAATACAACTCAAAGCACAACCCCGAACATTTCCCACACTAAGCTATTTTCAGCATGAATAGACATGAACAGTTTCCTCCAAAATATACATCCAGTAATACTGCTGCCAGGATCTATCTCTGCTTGCTGCGGGCAGTTCCACTTGGAGGAAGTCCATGGTAAATATAAGAAACAAGTCCTGACATCAAGAAAAGGAACAGCCTAATATCTTGTGTGTATAGCTGCTTTGATAAATACTTAATATTTAGGACAATAAGAAGATTGAACTCTACAGGACAAGTCCACTGCTGGTCTTCAAGATTGCGAAGAGCCTGTCATGAGCCTTCTGTGTGTGGAAGGAATTTCCAAGAAAATTTAAAAAAAAAAATACATCCTGAAATGCTGATAAATACATTCCTTTAGTACAGTGAAAATCTAAAGATGTTGTAATATTTGATGAGTCTTCTTGCAGTGTTCTCCTGCAAGAATTAGTAACTTGATGAATGCTTCTTGTAGGATGAGCTTCATAAAACATATTCCTGTGTTAGAATTATTAGCACTTAGTTTCTATTTTAAAAAATTAGTGTCATGCTGTGTATCTAAATGATAAAAGCAAACAGATGACTACTGCCAAGGCTGAATTTGTCTTCTTTGTGATGTTGTCCTGCTTTTAAACAAAACTTCCTTATAATATGAGAAAGATAGGTAATATCAGACTCATTAGCAGAACTTCTAGAATAAAGCCCCCAAACCATTAGTTTATAGTTTAATAGCATTTGGACACAGATAACAAATGGTGGGAGTAGGCTGGTAAATCCACACTGCAGGATTAGAAGGCAGTGGTAGTGCAGGGGGTGGTTAATCAACTCCTAGCTTCCATTTTCTGATAATTAAAATTATAATGATCTAATTTTATGTTTCTAAATAAGCCAGGCTCTTTCAATTTTTAAAAAACGGTACTGTGTTTTTTGTAATTATGTATCTCAGCACTTATTATTTTCAGTTCAGTTACTACAGCAAGATTAGTTGGTAAACTATGCACCCTAAAGTATCACTTGTGGACTCCGAACTCTTTAGTCCAACACAAAGAAGAAGAGGTTGTCTCATCCCTACATATGTTTAATTGTTCACTTGACCACATTCAGCAGCGTATGGAGGCAGGCTTGAGCAGCTGCTTTACCCAAAAGTCATCAATCTGTGTAAGTAAATTACAAACACAGAGATCAATTAGCAATTATTTGAGTGTATTTGGAAGAGCTTAAATAAAGTTTTGTTACTCTCTTTTGACATGATTATTTGCCTTGTGTTACATTCATCCTTGGCAGAGTTCCACTGCACTTGGAAGAATTACAGCAGGAATCAGTTCTGCCCTTTGTATGCATGACTGATGCTTCATATATCTCTTTAAAACAGCATTATTTTTTCTTGTTTACACTTCTTTGGAATGTGCCAGCTGACTTTTTTTTTTACTTTCAGCGTAAACAGTGATTTAGGAGTTTAAGCTAAACCTAGTCAAACCTGGTAGGTCATGAGCTATGAGGGACGACTTCTCCTCCAAGTCTTCTAACAATATGAAGCTCATCCAACAGCTCCTAACCCATGAGTCTTATGATTACAGGAGGATCTCAGCTCCCACCTAATTTAAACCCATACTATTGCGGGGGTGAGGGGGCATGAGAGGTCCTAGTTCTTTTGATTTAAGAAAAATACTTAAAAATATTCCACCTACAAGCCCTACATCAACATCAGACAACTCCCAGACACACTGCATTTTATAATGGTAATGTTCAGATACAGAGAAGAAGGGATGTCCACACTGAGAGAAAAGCAAGAGTCAACACACATTAAGCCATGAAAGGCTAAAAACCCTGCTTGCACCTCCTGTGATGAGAGCACAGGACCAGAATTAGCTCTTTGCCCAAGTCAACAGGCAAGACGATCACCAGGCACTGATCTGGGTTCCTGCCATAGCAGCTACAGAAAAGTGAAAACCAGGGAGGAGCTCAGAGCAGGGACTCCAAAGTCAGCAAGGCTAAGTACTGCTTCCAGCACAGACCACAGTACCATCCATCAGGGCATGCATCCAACTGCTGATACTGTTTGATAGGCACAGCGGAGGGTGTGCCTGTCTAAGAAAGCAGAGGTGCTTGTGGACAACCTGTTTCCCTTCCAACTCTGCAAAAACCTGTACATGTAAAACATCATCTAGCAGCCTGCCAAGTTCAGTAACGGATAAACATGACGGCATTGTGATGGTACCCACAGAACCGCATCTCTGACAGGAGTAAAAACCCTAGTTAATTTGTTTACTGCTCTCTGCATTCTACACATTTTGTACATATGGATTTGACATCTTCTTAGTGTATCCTCATGGAATTCTTTGCTCCTATATTTGTCATGTTGGACTAGTGCTGTCCATAATTCCTCCAAACCGCATGTACTCCAACTTAAAACATACTGTTTCTTCTCACTTTCCACCTTCACTGATGTGAACTTCCTTGCCTTTGCTGGTTCTTGGACGTGAAAACCAGACCAAATATTAGCACAAGGAAAAGACAAAAGAGTCTTAGGAGAGTTTAGGAAGCAAAACCTGCAGAAACTGCCTACTCTCCACCACTGAAAAAATCTCTGTCCTATCAGATGTAGGTTCTCTCACTTTTTCCCCAAGAAAAAAAGAACTAAATAATATGTCCATATATTCTTCGAACACAAGAGAAATCAGTGTCCAACCTCACTGAATTGGGAATTCACTCCAGTTTTAAGACACAAAAATATTGTTGTAAAGTCCCTGCTTACACTCCAGTTGCCATGGTTTAATTAAAGAGAAAAAAACCAAACAACTTTTTGAAAGAGAAATTAGTTCAAAATATAGTGGCCCGAGCTAACATATTACCATCAGTATTTCTGATTTCTTGGAGAATCTCACTCAGATTTTCATGACCTATTAAATTACCATGCATGGAAACCATCAGCTCTGTCTGATACAAATGCAAGCTAAAACTGTAAGTAATATTTCTTACTGGTTGGATTGCACTCTTTAATCAAAATTTATCATTTAAGGCCTTAGTCCTGCAGAGACCTCATACACATAGGACCTTTTCTAACAGGACCAGGAGCAAAACATGCACATATTATTTTAAAATTAAGCAACATTTTGTAGGAGACAAGGTAGAGTTTGAATTCCCTCTTCAATTTCAATTGTACCTTTGCTTGTTTGTCACCGAGGCTATAAACTAACAAAAGCTCTAGAGTCCTTGGTATAATTATTTCCTGCCTTTTTTTACATAAGAACTATACTCATCCTATTACTGTCTGTTTAGGATAGAAACATTTTTACATAGGACCTTGTAGTTCAGTATTGCTCAAATTTCATATATCATGCACCCCTTCCAGTACATCACCTTGTATAGAGACAACCTAATGAAATCCCTGTACATGAGCAATTACCCTACTGTAGTCTTTAATCAGACATCCACATTTTAACTGCAAGAATCTGCTGTGCAGAACCACACATCTGTAATAAATTCACTCTCCAACATTGCCCACTTCTCTGCAACTTGAAGATTTATTAATGCCAGCGCTTCTTTCCCAAAGGAGCGGGCTCTGTGGAAATCAGAGACTATACTGATGTATCAAGTTCTAATCTTACGTCAATCATTTTATCTTAGTTAAAATGCAGCTACCTTTGAGTACAGTAACAGCATATTACAACAGCAATATTCCAGACTCAAGACAGGAACTGTATAACACTTTTTTCAGAACATGAGAAATCTAAGTACTTAGAACACAACTGACTGAACTGGAATTTGGATGGAACACTGAGATAATGCTGATGTCTATGCAAGAAGTGCTAGGAGGTTTTGAGTGTTGATTTACGTAGTTCTTGTAAATCCAGCTGCAATCTCACTTTGTCCTCACAGAGAGACCGACCCTGTTCTGGAAATTATATATATATGTGAAAATGTGGCACTGTGCCCATTCCTGTAAGGTTTAACCGAGAGCGGTAACAACTGCCGACCTTGTTCGGCTTTCGATGATCTGTCAAAAGCAGTTTGAAAGGGTTTGTTTTTTTTAATGAGTCTGATGAAATCACTCTCCCATGTAACACCCACTTAGCAGACAAATTCTGCCTAGTTTTGTACTGAATTGTTCCAGCTAGCATGTTTGATACTGACCAAGTTGCAGGGGCAGGCTGGTAGAAACCAGCTCTAGAATATACAGTAGTGATACACTATAAACTGATGCATGCAAAGAAAGGTTTAGCACGTAATTCAGATTGACATCAAACATCCCATATTTCTCACACTTAGCTCAGCAGAGTCAGTTCTAAACCAGATAGACACTTGTGAGGGAATTTCCACGAGGGATACTACACAACAGGGTTATAACTCAAAGCCACGTGGAAATGGGTCCTGATTTGCTTTGCTGTAACTAAGACAGTTATCATCCTTTATCTAATGTTTACTAGGGTCTTAGTTAGCAAAACTTGATATTTAACTTTGCCCAGTGTTTATTTGACAAGATCTGAAGGCTCTTGCCAATTAATAGATTTACTAGTGTCCATTCAGGCTTCAGAGTGTTCAGGTTAACCTAGACTGTTAAAGTAATTGTTTTCAGCACTTACAGTAGCTGCCACAGAGACTGCATATAGGCTTTTTTTTTCCTCTGCACTGTTTGGCTCTGCTTTATCTGAACAGACACTCCCAGGCTGAATTAGTAAGGGAGCAGATGGAGAACTCCCTCCTGCTCTTGCCTCCTTCCAGGATGGCACCATGCACCAGCTGGAAGAGCAAAATTAGTATTGTCTGCAGTGAAGTTTTGATGGAGCAGGCAGGTCTACTCAAGGAATTATTTCCTTTCCTACCAGAAGACCTATAGCAAATACTGAGTTATTCTGCACATGAGATAACAATTCAGCAGAATTATGCTGTTTAACGTGCTCTTTATCCAACAACATTGATCAGTTTGTGTAAATTTTCAGTGCTTTGGAAGCAGTGGGAGATAAAAAAAATGAAGGACATGGGATATGAGAACTTCCACTGAGAACAGGGAAAAAAGTAATTTTTTTCTCTTGGATTAAAGTTTAAGTGTTATCAATTTCACAGTTACGGTTGTGGTTGTCCTTGTCTCTGCAAGCAGCTCTGATTTAGGGGTTAGGGAAACCGCTTAATTAAGATTTACAAAAGCATAAAACTCTCTGTAAGTACTCTCTTTGTGCCCTCCTTTGCCTCTACATGTAAAACATCACTCTTCTGACACAGTGAAAACAACACCTGTCCCCTCAACTCTAGGCTCCGCTGGCTGAGACTGCTTCTCTCTAGTTCATAGAAAGAGAGTGCAAAAAGGGTTCCATGTCCTCCCCATGCCATGCACACAGCAAGGTGGCTGCAAGCCCTCTCCCATGACACAACTGCACCCAAAACAGACCTGTCCTAAAAAAGCTCTTTTCCTATGGCAGCGGCACACTTACTCATGGGGAATGCTCCTAGCCTTTGCTCAGTTGAGGTCTTCCAAATCCTCTTCCAAGCAGATAGGTTTCCTCTATCTACTGACTCACAAGCCAGTGGGACTGGGGCACCCTCGTGTAATGCAGCACCTCCTCCCCATCCACCCCTGCACCAAGCCAAGCCTGGGCATCCCCCAAAAATGCTGCTGCCCCTCAACTCCCACAAAGCATCCTACCTGGCATCATCTGCCCTGCTGACTCGGGGGTGGCAGCGGGAATGGCATGGGGCTGCTGCTGGCTGGAGCTGACCTCGGGCTCAGCGCTCACCGAGGGCGAGCTGGCTGCCTCACCGCCCGAGGCCAGCTGTGGGGTGGGCGGTAAGGTCTCCTCAGCGGCCGGAGGCTCCTCCTGACCGGGCAGCTGCAGGGCTGAGAGAGGGATGCTGATGGGTTTCCCGGCAGTGGTGTTGGAGCTGGTGGCTGGCACCTGCAGGGCAGTCACAGGGCCACCGCCTGCCCCCCGTGCTGGGGAGGCCAAGGGGCCACGGGGTGGCCGCTGGGTGGCCAGTCGGGGTGGGAGTGGGGGGGATGCAGAGAGGCGCTGCGGGTCGGGGTCAGCAGCCAGCTGGGGCAGGGTCCTGGCGGGGGCCAGGCAGGAGGGACCAGCCTGGCCCTGCGGTTTAGGCTTGGACATCTGCGTTAGGGCTAGAGCTGGCCCATCAGCTCCGGCCGTGAGCTCAGCGTTAGCCACTATGTAGTAGTCCTCTGGCAGCTCCTGCTTGATCTTCTTGAGTAGTACCTCACTGCTGCCCTCATCAGCGGGCTGTGCCTGGGCAGCGGCGGGCAGGACAGCAGCCGGACGCTTGCGGGGGCCGCCAGGGGCACGATGGGGGTGTGGCTCGAAGTCGCTGTCCTCATCGGTGACGGAAGACTCACAGACCATGTCGAAGAGGGTGGCCTCATCCTCGTACTCCTCCACAGGCTCGCCCAGCTCTGACGGCTCGCTGCAGTATGAGAAGTCACAGGAATCGCGGGTGCGGGTGCAGTCCAGCTTTGCCTTCCCTGGCCGGCCCGGGTAGCGCTCCAGAGGGCTCGCCTGTGTCTCTGAGGGCACTCCCAGCATGCTGGGGCTGTCTGAGTTGAAGCTGCGGCTGTCCTGGAAGCAGACGCGCTCCTGGGAGCCAGCCCGGCAAGTGGCGGCCAGGGGCCAGTGGTAGGCATGGCCAGCACTGCAGCCCCACATGGCAGTCAGGTTGCCATGGGCCCCCTCAGAGAGCAAGTGCTTGAGGTTGGGGATGAGGCTGCAGATGGTACCATGGCTGTGGGCCCAGCTCACCAGCTTGGAGAGGTTTTCAGAGGAGGTGTGAAGGCAGTCCTCCATGGCAGAGGATCGACAGTGCCACACCACTGCGAAGTCAGACAAAGACACGGTTCAGATCACAGGGTCCTGACACTCATGGCCGCGTGTCGCCAAGCTCATGCTTGCTGCTCGCCTGTGAACAGAGAGCAAAATCCCACTCTTCAGCACTCCCAAAGCAAGATCACATTTGCACAGGCAAATGAAACATTCATAAGCTCAGCTAAATGCATTTCACTCTCATGTCATGTGCTCCAAAACATGTTTCTTAAAACAGTGGTTTACCTTTGGAAAACTAAATATTTAAATAAATCTTAAAACATACAATTCATTTTGAATGTCAGGGTCACAATCATGCAACAACTCAAACGCTTCCTCTGCACCTGACAAAACTTTATGACATTTGTCACATTAAAAGGGTATGAGTCTGATATGTGGTAGAGAGGAGACCCTCTCGTTGAGTCATGATGTTCAGATAGGAACCCCTTTCCTCCTAAACTCCTTTTCACAGAGGAGCAGGTGCAGCTGGATCCAGACTTAAGTCTCAGACTTGGTAAAGAGTTTATGCCACTTATCAGAGTTAAGGTTTGCCTGTCAGAGCCTTCTCAAGGACTCACTGAAATAGTTTCACAAAGTTGAAATGGTAATTTACTAAAGTGACAGATACAAAGATTCAGAGTTGCCTTTGATAAATACACTTACTACAATTGCTAACTTTGATTAATAATTGAGTGCTTTAGTAAACAATATGTTCCCGGGTGAAGTCTGATCAAGCCAGAGGTGCAAGTCTTACCAAAGGAGATTCAAGCCCCTTGACCCAGCCCATAACTGCTGTTTCTGTCCTCAAAACTGAGGATTCTGAATGCCAGATTTATACTCTTGGGGATTCTTCACAAGATAAGACTGAGTCAGGTATCAAGTACTATCTGGTCCTTTGTAAGTTTAAAGCCTGGGAAGTAACACAGAGAATAACACAGAGGCCTTGACAGAGTTTGACAATGAGCTGAGAATTGGCTAACCTTGAAGTAGTGGAAAGTCTAGTAGTGGAAAGCAGTTTATCAGCAGGGATTAGAAAAGAAAAACAGAATTTATGCTACCAACTAAGAAACAGCTCGAGGTGCGTGTACAAGTGCTTTAACGCAATCACTGATGTTAAATTGGCACGTGGACAATGACTTTGCAAAAAGATTGTTACAAAAAAGCAACTTGTGTTACAAATAAACGATTCCGATTCAGACTTCATTTTGAACCTGCATCGGGGTCCATGCCTTTATCCACCACAGCCCTTGGCAAAATTTATTATGTCATCACCAGCAGGACTGAGTGGCAAAGTGTGCTTCTCTGGACAAAGTAGTTTTGCTACACGAATATGAGGCAGGGGGCAATAGTCTTATCTGATTTTACTGCAGCAGCTCTGGCTGTGAAAATTCCTTATCACTCCAAACACATTGGACCACAATATCCACGTCATCTACCTTGCAAGATAACATGTTAAGCTTAAACATGTTAAGGAGCCTTGCTGATTCCCACCATTGGAACCAAAAAGTCTTAATATGTCCAGCATTCCACAGGCATTTATGCCATTTAAGCACATTTCTCAAATGTATCAAATATCTTCTTTTCCACTGAATTTGAGAGACACGTAAATGAAGGCCATGCACTTTAGTTTTCAGCACAAGGAAAAAAACAAACAAGTTCCCCCTTTGCTCATGCTCTACTGGCAGTTATCAGCTGTCCTAAGGCTTAAGAGAAGCTTATAGGGACCTGTAAAGTTTAAGTCATAATCTTCCTTAAGATCTGAGAATTAACCTTTTGCTTTCTTACCAAATTTTCTATTTTCCCAGACCATGATCATGTTCAAGACAAACACTTGTCATTTTCATTAGAACTATTTAGAAATTTGCAGCACAAGGCATGTAACTCTGGGTCCAAGGCCATAAATCCTAAGATATTTCAGGTACATTAAAATGCAAAACCTATCACACATCCATCTTTTCCTGCTAGAAGCTGCTTCCTGCATACATGATAAAAATACTTTCCAGGCAGCGTCCCATCCCATACAAGACTGCAAGCCCTCAACTTCTCAGAACTTCAGAACTAGGACTTTCTAGGAGACCTTTGCAGATTTTCCTCTGATCCACATTTTTTTCATCACTACAAAAAGACAATGAAACATGATGCAGCAGATGCTTCGTTCATTTAAGTGAATAGAAAAGAATGAAAAAATAAATGTAAAGATTAACCATTCTTTCAGTAAACAAAGAAGAGCAAGGTATTGTAACATAGCTCTGCTAAAAATACTGAAATTGTTTACAGGTAATTCTCAGACTGTAGCTCTCTTTTCCTGAGTGGTTTACCAGGGTATCTGGTATCAAAATTCAACAATCTGAGTAGTAATCTTCTGATAGTATATAAGCATGGTTACAAGATATGTCTGGAATGAATGGCACAGGGTGTGGTCACTTTTGAATGAACATTAGGGCACTGCTGGGGCTAGGGGGTCAGGCAGCTGGGGCAGCCCCAGCCCCAGGCATTGGGCACTGGACTGACAGACCCAGGCTGAGGCAAAATGGGGGTTCTGGGCCATGGGGATGGGTGTCCCAGGGCAGGCTGGATACTGTTATTAAGGCCCATGGGTGCCGTCAGGGCCCTGACAAACAAAGTTGCAGTGGGAACACTCAGTTTGTTTGTTGGCCTCCTTTATTGGCTTTGAATCATCTGTTAATGTAGGAGGTTCTTCACAAGAACATTTGCTGTTAACAACTATGTTTTAATTTTTATTTTGTTTATAATGTTCTGTATTCCACGCACTTCCAGATTTAAACTGCAGTCAATGCTCATTTTCCTGTTCTACAGGCATTTTATTACATAACTACTGCAATAACCATCTCTTTCTTTACCACAATCAAATGAGATATAATTAGTCAAATGTCTGTACAAGCCTTGTGCAATGTTCACATTGAGAAAGATGGCACAATCCAGTTTCCACATAGATGCCACTACTGGGATATTGGACCTCTCGGCAGTCAGTTTCTGAGGTGGGAAATTATTACCCTCTACTGTTAGGATCCTCAAGGACCATGGCTGAAATATATTAAAGTCAACTGTGAAGCTCTACCTGCCTTCAACAGGTCCAGGTAACTTGGGCTCCACAGGTCAGTAAGGAACTCAGTACTTCAGAGATGGCCCCAACACATAGCCCTCACCCAGGGTCCTCACTACTATTCACACAGAACTGGACAGCATTTCTGTCTTGACACTATTGTCTTACTTTTAAAAATGAGGGCTATTTGAGTTGCTGAAAAAGATTAGTAATAAAAGAGCTCAAACAACTCAAAATTTCGTGGTTGCTTGACCTAAGAACTTTTGGAGGTTACTGCTCAGCTAAATTAATAGAGGTTAAATGTACATTTATATTCCCCTAAAACCAGCAATTTTTCTTATCTCACCAGCTGTTACCTGATAGAGGTGACTTTTTCAAATAAGGGGTCTCATCTCAACACCATTTCAATTTGGTAAATATATATTTTAAATCACATAAGTGGAACTTTTAAAATTAAAGTGATTAAGGGATACCAAAGAAACTACAGCACTGACAGATGACAGCAAAGTCTAAGCATCTCTCTTTATATGCACCTGAGGACAGAGAAGTAATCTCTGGTGACTTTCTCAGACAGCTAAAAGTAACTGGGAACTTTTGCTCATTTCTGCAGGCCTGTTTGGAGGCTCTTCCTAACCTTCTCCTTCCTGTGCTTTGTGAACATGACCTGCAAGACTTGGAGAATCTTGGCCCTTTACATTTTTGTCAACTGAAACACAGCATTCACACTAATGTTACACCTAATTTTGTTCCCTGTCCTGTTCTATAAGAGCATTTTTAGATGCAAAATGAACTGCATCATGGCTCAAAAAGGCAACTACACTGTGCTTAACTGTCCCTAGCGTATGCTTTCTCTAAAATCAACACAAATCTTACTACAAGCCTACTCACTCTTCAGACTCGTGTGCCAGCTAGTTGCAGATAACCATGCTTGCTCTGTGCCAGGGGAGGCGAAGAGGCTGTGTTTCAATGGCTTTTCAGCCTGCAAATCCCTGCCCATCTACTCTCATTCACCGGGGCTGTGCAAACCAAAACCGGAATCAGAATGGAGAAGTACTTCCTAGGATTCCCATCACAAAACTCGCCATGGTCCTTCCTCCCCACCCAGACACTCTGCCTTACTAGTGGGAGCATGAGAATTTCTAGGTATTTTGCAAACTTCTAGGTATTTTTCCAACATCTTTGAAATTAAGCATGACATGGAGGGAAGTCCTGGATAATGGATGAACAGGAAGAAGAACTTCTTTACGAAACGGAGTAAAAATAATGTAAGATGCAAGCTTGTCTTTGGAGTAGCTCAAGCCAGGGTGCATGCACAGAGAGCAACTGCTACAATAACTCAAATTTCAGCTTCTATTATTGCTCACATGAAACCCCAGCAATGGTACAGATCTCACAGCATCACCTGCAGCTCAAAGCTCCTTGCATGGACCGCAGCCTCTGTGCTGTATAATAAATGCAGTAAGTCCCCACCTTGTAAAGCTTTTAGGCACTGGAGAAAGCTCTTCTTTTCAAACACACAGCTTTTAAGCAACTAGAAGGTGTTTCTTATATTTGGTTATTTGTTTTAAGCCTATTAAAGATACAAAGTCCATCTTGACAAGTGTCAAAACCCACAAGGCATCAGCATTTCTGCTGACTGGTATATTCAAAGATACAGACATACAATGCACGCTGCCATAGAAGAAACACCAAAAGATGAGAGGAGTAACACCATACTCACACAAGGCAAAGAGGACAATCTGGAAAGTGTGCAGGGGAAAGAAAGGAGAGCTATAGTCAGAAGCTGCATGAGCACAAGTCCATGGGAAAGCACGGAACTGGTCGGTTACTGTACAACCACAGATGCATCTTGGGAAGATAGAAAGCCCAGTTTGGCTGGAACAATTTTCCTTACAGAGAAACGAGATGAGATCAACTGTCACAGTCTAGATTGTTTGTGTAGGGCTGAAAATCCAAAGACATTAGTTATTCAGAAGAAATGTGCCTTCAATTCACCAGCTGTAGCAGAAGTTGACAATGGCACTTTGACAGAGAGAGACCCTGCAGAAAGCAAAACATATCTATCATTATCTACCCAGTTTGCTGAAGAGGGACCTAGTCTGCTCAGTTCAGACAGCATACTGCTGCCTGATAGTCTGCTTTTGTTTGCTAAATCACATTTTAAAGATTATTTAAGTCCTTCATTCAGAATGGCAATATTCAGTAAGATGACTCATGCTTAACAACCTGCTAACATCTATTCTCTGAAATAAAACAGTAGCTGGCAAAACCACAGTATTTCAATGTGAGTAACTGCTATTTTAACTACATTACAGATGGCGAGGCCTTAACCTTCCACAGCACTTTTCTGCAGTTCTGAGCCAAGCAATATTTAATTCAGAGTGAAGCATGCCTAGGTGCTGGAAACTCACTGCAGATATCTGGACCCTAAATTAAGAATGCAGTGTTATGGCTTGTTTAGCTTTTACAACCTCATTTACAACATGTTGTGTAGTGACTGATGGGTACAGAATACACGCTATGCCAAGAAGAGTTATTGTTGCACAACTGTTCCTTGACATCTGTTAGTGCATTAACAGGAGCATCACTTGCTTTGGGAAATGGGATATTTTCTGTATCCAGAACCAGGATTTTGCCACAGGAGATACACTTGGTGAACAGAGTAATGAAAAATAGCAGCCTCTAAAAGGCATCCCCTCCTCCATGTTCTAGGATGGAACTTGGCTTAGGTAGTTTCATGCAGACCAAATTCTTTCTGATTTTACATACAGTGGTAGGAACAGGGCTTTTGTTATGACCCAGAGAAGATGCATAGACACCACACAAGTCCCAGGAGTAACAACAGTTGGCAGCGGACAGCATCTTGAACACTTTCATTTATCCCATAGAATCACAGAATCATTAAGGTTGTAAAACACTTCTAAGTTAGACCATCCAGTGCAACCACCATGCCTACTAAACCATGTATCAAAGTGGAACATCTACACATTTTCTGAACACCTCCAGAGGTGGTGACTCCACCAGTTCCCTAGACAGCCTGTTCCAATGCTCTACCACTCTTTCATTAAAGAATTTTTTTCCTAATATCACATCTAAACCTCCCTGGCCATTCCTTCTCATCATATTTCTTGTTACTTGGGAGAAGAGACACTCACCTTGCTACAACCTCCTTTCAGGAAGCTGTAGAGAGTGCTAAGGCCTCCTCACAGCCTTCTTTTCTCCAGATGAAACAACTCCAGTTCCCTCAGTCGTTCCTCATAAGACTTGTGCTCCAGACCCTTCACCAGCGTCACTCCCCTACTTCGGACACACTCCAGCACCTCAGCATCTTTCTTGTAGTGCAGGGCCCATTACAGAGGATGAACAAACACCAGTGGGGAGCAAAGACCTGGCTACTCAACTACATCTCCTCCTTTCCTTCCTTGGGCATGAGGGTGTTGCAGTGGAGCTTTCATTAGGACCTCATGGGATGTTCTTCAGGACATGTTTTCCATTGGGTTATATTGGGTTCCGTACGGGAACTCTGTAATGTAGCTCTGCAGGAAAGGAGGCAGCAGGGGTGAGGATGCAGTATAGGAGCTGAACACAAAAAAAAAATGGGATAAAGCAGAGGTGTGCAGTGGGAAGGATGTGTCCTCCAGTGGCATCTGTACACTGGAACATGCAGCTCAGGGAGGTTGATGGCTGCATTTTATTGTAAAGGAGGCAAGAAACCTTGTCACAATCCTATCCTCTGAGGGCCTCATAGGCAGATGTCCTTCCCAGGGTAATGTTAGACAAGACAACATAGACTAACTCTCATCACACAAACGTATATTTGAAATTCTATTACCACTACTGATGATTAGCATTTCAGGAACTTCCATGCTGATTTTTGTTAAAGAGAACAGTATAGCCATGGTTATGTTAACCAGCACCCTCAGGCTGATGCTACCGAGAATCTTCTAAAAGCCCAAGACTCTCAAGTAAGACTTTCATGCAAAATTTACTTTTGTTAATAATAAAAACTACTCTTTCTAATTTCACAGGTGTATTAAAACTCTAAAGCCTGATTCCTAAAACATTAAAAAACAGGTGTAAACCCCCTGTATTTTACATATCATGAATTTCAAACTAATCTTACAACAGCTGAAACCTGACTGTTGAGTGCACTTATGGAGAAGCAATGTTTTACCAGTGTCTACACTCACTATGTCCCAAACCCTTGTATTTGCTTTGCTTCTCAGTATCACAGTATCACAGTATCACAGTATCATAAGGTTGGAAAGGACCTCCGAGATCATCGAGTCCAACCTATATCCCAACACTAACACCAACACTAACACCATCATCTAAACCACGGCACTCAGTGCCTCATCCAGTCTCCCCTTAAACACCTCCAGGGTCGGAGACTCCACCACCTCCCCGGGCAGCGCATTCCAATGGCCAATCATCCTTTCAGTGAAGAACTTTTTCCTAACATCAAGTCTAAACTTTCCCTGACGAAGCTTGAGTCCATGCCCTCTAGTTCTGTCACTGGTCACCTGAGAGAAGAGACCAACCCCTGCCCGTCTACAACCTCCTTTTAGGTAGTTGTAGAGAGCAATGAGGTCTCCCCTGAGCCTCCTCTTCTTCAGACTAAACAGCCCCAACTCCCTCAGTCGCTCCTCATAGGGCTTGTGCTCCAGCCCCTTCACCATCTTCGTTGCCCTCCTCTGGACACACTCCAGCATCCTGATATCTTTCCCAAACTGAGGGGCCCAGAACTGTACACAGTATTCAAGATGAGGCCTGACCAGTGCTGTGCACAGGGGGACGATAACTTCTCTGGTCCTGCTCTCCACACTATTCCTGATGCAGGCCAGAATGCCATTGGCCTTCTTGGCCACCTGGGCACACTGCTGGCTCATGTTGAGCTTCCTGTCAACCAACACTCCCAGGTCCCTTTCTGCCTGACTACTCTCCAGCCTCTCTGTCCCCAGTCTATAGCTATGCATGAATTGTTGTGTCCAAAATGAAGTACCCGACATTTGGACTTATTAAACATCATCCCATTGGAATCAGCCCATGTCTCCAGTCTGTCCAGGTCCCTCTGTAGGGCCATCCTACCCTCTAACAGATCAACCCTTCCTCCCAGCCTGGTATCATCTGCAAACTTGCTGATGATGGACTCAATCCCCTCATGCAGATCATCAATAAAGATATTAAACAGGACCGGACCCAACACCGATCCCCGAGGGACACCACTGGTGACTGGCCGCCAACTGGATGAGACACCATTCACCACCACTCTCTGGGCTCGGCCATCCAACCAATTCCTAACCCAGCACAGAGTGCTCCCATCTAAGCCACGGGCTGCCAGCTTCTCTAGGAGTCTACTGTGGGAGACCGTGTCAAAGGCCTTGCTGAAGTCCAGGTATACCACATCCACAGCCTTCCTCTCATCCACCAGGCAAGTCACATGGTTGTAAAAGGAGATCAGGTTGGTCAGCCAGGACCTACCCCTCCTAAACCCATGCTGGCTGGGCCTGATCTCTTGGCCGTTCTGCAGGTGCCGCATGATTTCACCCAATATTATCTGCTCCATAATTTTACCTGGGATCGAGGTCAGGCTGACAGGTCTGTAATTACCTGGATCATCCTTACAGCCCTTCTTATGGATGGGCGTCACATTGGCCAACTTCCAGTCTTCCGGGACCTCTCCGGTGAGCCAGGACTGTTGAAAGATGATGGAGAGCGGCTTAGCAAGCTCATCCGCCAGCTCTCTCCTCACCCTAGGATGGATCCCATCCAGCCCCATAGACTTATGAGGATCCAAGTGGCTCAGCAGGTCTCTAACTTCCTCCTCATGGATTGCAGGAGGGCCATATTTCACCCTGTCCCCATCAATCACTTCAGAGGACCAACTGTCAAGCGAACAGACTTCCTTAGTGTTGAAAACTGAGGCAAAGAAGGCATTAAGTACCTCAGCCTTCTCTGCATCTTTGGTTACTATATTTCCTTCCACATCCAATAAGGAGTGGAGGTCGCTGCTGCCCTTCTTTCAGACATTGATATATTTATAAAAACTCTTATTGTCCTTAACAGAAGTGGCCAATTTAAGCTCCAGCTGGGCTTTTTCTTCCCTGATTTTTTTCCTACACAACTTAACAACATCTTTGAACATGACCTGGCTTACGTCCCCTTCTTTCCAACGGTGATACATCCTCTTTTTCTTACTTAGTTCCTTCAGAAGCTCCTTACTCATCCAGGCCGGCCATCTGCCCCTTCGACTCTTCTTATAACACATGGGGACAGCCCGCTCCTGCGCCTTCAAGATTTCATTCTTGAAGTGCATCCAGCCTTCCTGGACCCCCTTGCCACTAAGAACTATTTCCCAGGGTACTTTCTTGACCAGTTCCTTAAATAATCCAAAATCTGCCCACCGGAAGTCCAGCATCGATGTCCTGTTCCTGCCTTTTCTTGTTACATTGTTTACCGAAAACTCAATTATCTCATGATCACTACACCCCAGACAGCCTCCGACACCAACATCACCCAACAGCCCTTCTTTGTTTGTAAACAGCAGGTCAAGGAGAGCCTCACCCCTGGTGGGCTCACTCACCAGCTGCGACAGAAAGCAGTCCTCAATACATTCTAAGAACCTCCTGGACTGCCTCCTCTCGGCAGTGTTAAGTTCCCAGCAGATATTCGAAAGATTAAAGTCTCCTAAAAGAACAAGGGCTGCCGATCTAGAGGCAGCCTCCAGCTGTTTAAACAACAGAAGATCATCCTCCTCGTCCTGGTTGGACGGTCTATAACATACTCCAACCAGCAGGTCAGACTTGACTGCCCCTCTGACCCTTACCCATAGGCACTCAATCTGGTCATCACCGATCTCTACTTCGACAGCATCCACGGTTTCCTTAGTATAGAGGGCTACCCCTTCACCCCTCCTTTCGCGCCTGTCTCTCCTGAAGAGCCTGTAGCCTTCCATGGCCGCACTCCAGTTATGAGAGTCATTCCACCATGTTTCCGTGACAGCAACTATGTCATAGCTCTCCCGCTGAACCAGGACTTCCAGCTCTTCCTGTTTGTTCCCCATACTGCGTGCGTTTGTGTAGCGCTTCAGTTGAGTTACTGATGACACCCTTTGAGATGGCTCATCCTCCACAGCAACATCTCTGGTGAGCCTAGTAACACCCCCCTCCCCCTTCATACCTAGTTTAAAGCCCTCTCTACAAGCCCTGCCAGCTCCTGGGCTAGAATCCTCTTACCCTTTGGATTTAGACGTGACCCATCTGGGTCAAGCAGGCCAGGTGCCATAAAGGTTTCTCCATGATCATAGAACCCAAAATTCCTCTGCCGGCCTAAGCCATATATTAAGAGCATGGATTCTCTTGTTCCTTTCAGTATACATCTCTGCCACCGGAGGAACCGAGCAGAACACCACCTGTGCTCCTGCCCTATCCATTGACCGTCCCAGCTCCCGGAATTCCTTTTTAACGACCCTTGACCCTCTTTTAGCTAGCTCACCACCACCAGCCTGGACCACCAGAAGTGGGTAATAATCTGATGGTTTAATTAGGTCCGGGAGTCTCTTAGCGATGTCGCCTACCCGGGCTTGGGGAAGGCAGCAGACTTCCCTATGAGTTGGATCCGTTCTACATATAGGTCCCTCCGTCCCTTTCAGAAGGGAGTCACCCAGTACAACTACCCTCCTTTTCTTTTTCTTACTTGAAGTCCTGACCTGTCTGACAGGCAATGCGAAGTCTTTAACCTCCTCAGGTGAGTTGTCTGTGATACTGTCCTCCACCTGAGCATCAAATTCCAGCACCCCAAACCTCTTTTGTATGGGCAGCAGGAAAGGTGGCATCTGAAAGGGAGGTCTATAACCCCTACGAGAGCAGACCTGCTCCCAGTCCTCCTCACCAACCAGGTCACTGGTTCTCATACTAGCTTAGAACCTTCTAAATCCTCTTTGTTTTCAGCCTTTCTGCCTAGGCCAAACTTACTGTCCTGATACTCTAACACCATCTGAGGGGAAAGCACTGCTTCATTTTGAAGGATCCTTATTTTCATACTTAGTAATAAGGAAATGCACCTGCTAGCTAACAGATTGAAAGCACTATAAATTAAACGTTTGGCCACCATGGTATAAGTATCTCATTACAGATTTTAGCATTAGGAGTTCTTTTATTACTAGAATTTCTCAAGGCAAATGCTTAACATTGGTAAAGGTTGGTCGAGTCAATCACAACAGAAATCCACGTGCCCACTCATCAGAGAAAACAGAGCAATACTGAGGTCCCCACAAGGTCTCGTGGCAGATCCACAGACTCCACTAGCTCTCAATCCAGGATCACAGCAAGAACTGTATTTCTCCTTCCCAAAGTAAGAGACTGAAGCCAACTCAGCAGGAGCTGCTGCCTCCCCCAGGTATTGCTCTCTAAACGTGCCAAAGGTCCCAGCCATGCAACACCGCACCCAAAATCAGGCCACTGCTAAATACCTTCCCTGCTATCTCCTACAAGGGGACTGCTGCTTACAGTGGTTTTAAAGTTCAGCCTCTTTGTTCCAGTGTTTTGAGTTCTTCATTGATATTGCTATGTTATCAACTTGTCAAAGGACTGGAATGGATAGCCACTCATTCAAAACAGGCCGGCAAACTGAATGGCTAGGAATAGGTCAGTGCATCTTCTCTGATTTTAGACTTGAGGAGCACAAAACTTCTATGTCAACTCAAGTATTACCAAGTTTACTTTCTGCTTGAAAGAAGGACTATGAAGAAGAAGCAGAGAGGGAGAGAAACAATGTATGTAGAAAATAAACTAAGTGTTCCACTTTATCATGGGAGAAATAGGCAGACCTCGATCTCTGATAAGAACTGTACATTGTTCTCTTTAACTAGGAAAACATGGTTTTAATTTAATATGTCTCCAGGAAACCAAAGGTTTTAAATTACAGAGAAAAGGCTTACAAATTCTGTAAGGCAAGTTCTTCAAGCCTAAGAGTCTGGCAATGTCACATATCCTTAAATTACAGAATAATTCCTGCAGCTCTGCTCATTTGTCACTGTTTCCTTATCACTTTTGTACAGCCTCCAGCTGGTGTCTTCAATGGAAAAACAACTTCTCACCTTATCAAAATCACTGACTGTTTCCAAATTATGTGGGCTTATACTATTTGTTCATGTTTTTAGGTTTGATTAGAACTGACTTAGAAATAAACAGGGATGTAACTAGGAACTAACCAATACCTTCATGCTAATTCTTCATCTCCACAGTTCTAAGCTTATCTCAAATTTTCTATCAATTCAATCATTTATGTGTAGCAAATGCATTCCATTTTGTGTGTCTCAGAGCTTCTGTACTTATATCTTGGTCCTTCTGAAGTCAGTAGGAACTCTCTTATTGAATAACTAGGTTACAGCTTCACCCCCAATGAAACACAATTATCATTCCTATCACCAATGAGCAGCACTAAGAATGCTTTCCTGAAATCGGGGTGCAGGGAGAAGCAGAATTAAAAATAACCACACATCCTCCTAGGCAAGTAGTGCTGTTCTCCATTCAGAAAAATCTCACAGTTGTCTGTCACACTTTTTCCCTGAGACTGCAGCTCCTCCTCAGCTGATGGTTAGTCTTCAGGGAAAACTCTTTCCTTGCCAAGTGTGGCATGCCTTCAACTGCAGCTGTCATCACAGCATGCTTGAGGAAAGCGACAAAACTTGTTTGCTCATGAAATTCCTTCCGTTGGCTGAGAAAAAAAAGTATTTGGTTGGGAGAGTGTTTGGGGGTTTCCTTGCCTTTTCACGTGGAAAACTGTCACAGGATTATGAGCCCCTCAAGAGTCTGCCTCATTCACAAAATTAAATGATCTATCCATTGACAACAGGATGGACTGAGGAACAGTTTAGGGGCTCAATCCTTAATCCAAATGTAATGCTACAAGCAGCATTACTTTTTTTTTTTTCTCAGCATACACTCAACAGGAGTTGCTTGCAGCCTTGCTCCTGCACAGCATGCCTGAAGGGTCACAAAAGGACCAAAAGGAAAAGCAGATGAAAAAGAAGCAGAACAGATGGTGCAGCAGATCCGAGCGATTTGACAAGCTTCTCATCACCTAAGAACCTCTTTCCTCGTTCATGTCTCAGTATGCAGCTTCCTCAGACTGACCCGTTCCTCACTCCATTCCCCTCTGCTCACTGCAACTCTCCTAACAGCCTCTCAGACTTATTAATTCCTTATCATGAATCCTCTACCAAACCACCTCTCTGCTGGTGCTTCCCAGTCCCTAACTTCAGTCCTCAGAAACACAGGCCTGATTTGGTTGTCCTCATTTGCACTAAGGAGGATCATCAGAGAATGGTGCACAAATGTGTGGGGCTGCTTCTTCTTGCTGAGGAAGGATCTTCCTTCCAAGGGACATGTCAAAAAGCAAATTGATCTTTCTAGAGTTCATGAAAGTATCTGAAAAGTTGCTGAGCACCTCCACCACACCTTAGCAGTGCTACTCTTAATTTTTTTAACCTTGCATCTTCCTTATATTTCTCATAAAGGACATGTTCTGTCCTGCTCTTCCCAGAAGGTCTCCAGCACAAAGTTAGTCCTGTAAAATATTAACTGTCCACATAGCTTACAACTAAACAGTATACAACTGAACTTAGGAAAGATTTCAGGATTTTTAAAGCACTGAATAGTGTAAACATCACTACAGTGCTTGTATAGTGTAAGTGTGGAAGACAGAGAAATCCTGCTTCATCCATTCAGTATTTAGCAAGTGCATCCTTGAAACTTTCTTTCAAAGCCTCAGTGAAACATAACTCATTTTCTTAACGAAGACAGTTCTCACTGTGGTCTGCAGCAAAGCCCTGACAGATGAGATGGACTCTGGATGCTGGCTTGAAAGCAGTGTTTGTTCAGGCTGACTAATGAAAGCAAACTTTGGCACTAGCAGTTCTGCAGACTTACAGACTATAAGATGAACTACTCAATGACCGCTGTGTGTCCCCAGGTTAGTGACACAGGTTGAGGGAAACTGGTCCACAACAGGGACCTAACACGGAAAGAACTCTCTTTGCTTACGCTCCGTGAACTGCATTCAGATTTGGTGTTTGACCTCACCAACAGCATTGGTAGCTGCTTGCATCACCAGTGAAATCTAGCTTGCCTGTCTCATCTCCGTGCAGTCATTATCTCTGCCTCAGCACTCCAGTTCAAGCTGTGTCTCCATGTCAGAATGTAATGAGTAAATAAACCCTTGCAAAATTGCTAAGGGCTTGCTGTGGGGGAGGGGAGAGGGAGGCTGCATATATATGTACCACTGAATGAACACAACTGTGCACTCAGTGCATATATCTGCATTCATTTCTGGCTACACCTTGAATTCCAAGCCTGAAGAAGGAAAAGGAGTAGAAATGAACTTTCAAGTCTTCATTATGTTATTTTTCAGAAGTTTGCTCCCATGTAACAATTTTTGATGCATTTTTAAAAATGGCAGAGTTTTGATGAAAGGAAAATGCAATTGGTTTTGAATATCCTTGAACTGAATCCACAAGCTAAGAAGTTCTGCATTACTGAACTGCTGAAGCATCAGACTCTTCCTACAGCTAGGATGAATCTAGACCTGCCTCACCTCTCTTTGAGGTACTATCAAATTTATATTTACATTTCAGCATGCTGCCTGCTACAGTGGCCAAAAATGACCCAATAACTGTTAGAAATGTTTCTATATAAAACAGAACTTTTAGAATAAAAGTATCCCAAGTCAAATCTTGTTTGTAAAAACATAAATGCTCTGTCATCCCACAAGAAACAAAGATTCACTCACTGTTCACAGCCGCATTCATTCCTACAATGGCAGAAAGCTTCCCAGAGTGAAAGTGTGGAGAGAACAAATATTTTCAGTTGCACTCATGGCTTTCTCCACTAGCAACAGTGAAGAAGATGCAGGAAGAATAAAGATCTGGGCAAAATCCATCCTGGATGTAAGCCCATAGAAAGCTGTGCGTTTACCACTTGTTTGACTCTACCTTCCTTTGGGGTTATAATGGGTCTGACACTGAACTTTTCCACACCTTTAACTACAGCCCACCCTTTTCACAAAGTGTCTTTCTATAGCAAAGTCAAATTTAACATTTCCACCTTTGACATTTTTATCACTGCACTGTTGCTCATTTCTTGGATATAGGTAGGACCACTGCTGCACATAAAGAAACAGCTGTTGTACAACCAAACTATCCAATCATTAAATATGCTTAGGAAATCTTTATCTAACGCCCACCAAGATGAAGTCTCCATTGAGCTCAGTGGTCACTGAACAAGGCCCTATCATCTGGTTTATGCATTTTGACTTGCCCAAGGACTGTCACTGCAGCCACTTCCCTGGATGGGTGAATTTCGATCTCTATTCTTTGGGGAGCCAGAACTAATTCAAATATTTCTCCACACTCATATAATTCTGTATTGTTATCTTTGCTAGATGGCATTTTTCAGCTGAGTCGCTAGCTCTTTGATCCCTGTAGTAAGCTAGATGCTCTTGCTTGGAGTTCTGAATACCAAAACTTAATATCAAAACAAAACAACAAAAAAACCCAACGCAACAGGACAAGTGATTTACCATACTCTGGCTCTAATAACATTTGCTGAGGAATTCAGCATGAGTGGGTGACCCCATATAGAGCAGTGCCATGGATTTTGTCTCTAAAGCTCTTTCCTGAGCTTTGCAAGTCATGTGTAAAAATACAGGATGTGTTCAAACACAGTTATAGCGGTCTGTTCCATCTCTGGAAAGCAGCCTTTCCGGAGCTATTTGGTTTCTGCTCCAGGCTTGGATTTTCATCCAGAATGTCCGACTGTTCATCAGAGCCCAATTCCACCCCTGTAGCTCTCAGAGCAAGGCTAAAGCATGGTAAGGGGTGTCAGGCTTCGTGGAAACTAGAACAAGACCTCTTGCTCCATTTCTCTCAATCCAGCATCTCTTGTAAGTGCTAGAAAGGCCTACCTCCACTTTTAATAACTGCAAGCTATGCTTCATACTGGAGTTGACATCCTCACTCAGAGCAAACTATGAGGTGGTGACAACAGCAACATAGGTTTCCAGAGCAAACACAATGTGCCTCTGGTTTGCTTCTGCCAGAACTATGTCTTGCAATAACCAAGCAGGGACTCTCAGGTACTTCCAGTACCCATTAAGGTAGCCTGTGAGATAAAAGGTGCTCTAGTGAGGAGGCAGAAATGGCAGTGACCAGGAACTCTGCATCCAGCTGCTGAAGCAGTGCTGGGCTAAAGACAGAGTACTCACAGTGCTTTCACAAGCTTTGTCAATAAGACAAAGTAAGTCAATAAGATAGTAACAGCAGGGTAAATTCAACGGTGACACCAATGTACACTGATATACCATGCAACCAACAAAACAGGTCAGAGAAGTACCTGAGAAGATGCTTGTGCATTAAGATTAGTAAAATATGGCAGTATGGCAGGGAGACTTACTGTAACCTCAAGTCAGTCTTAGCAACCTGTCATATTTTTCCAGCTCTGTGTTCAGCAAATGACATGGTATAGAAAAAACAGTAATATGAAAGCTGCCCTGGAGGTGAGTCAGTAAAAGCAAGGATTTGCATTCAAATGTAAGCCAGTCAGAAGTACTGGGTAACATCCTGTAGTCAACAGCCAGTGCATAAAAATATTAGAAATGCTTCACTAAACTATGGGTCAATTTTTTTGCTATCTCTGGAAACATTTCTAGCTGTGTGCCTCTAACTTACTATAACTGATCAATTCGTATTACCCTAAAATTTAATCCAAAGTTTAAAACAGATTACACTTTAAGATTACTAAGATGGGGTCCCTGAGTGTAGTGCATTGACTTTTGATCCATGGAAATATTCCATATCTTTCTTTAACATAACCCGACATATAAATAGGGTGTAGATAAGAGAGTACATTCTCTTCTTCTTCCAGCAAGGCTGGGGAGCAGAAGGTCTCTGTGTTGGTCCTGTCTGCTGCCGAGCCTGTGGAAAACTTTTTAACAGGTCAGATTTGGCCACCTCAGGGGAGGTGGCGTGGTAAGATTTCATTAATTCTTTACTTTGTTAGTTACTGGGTGTTACAGTTGTATGCCGGGTGTTATACAGCTCCTTTTTGTCCTTTTTTTCCATTTCCCTTCCCCTCTTCCCTTGCTGCTTTGCATATCCTTGCAGTGTAGTTGTTTGTATTTAGAAAAATACATAAATACATATATTTAGTGTGATTTTGGTTTCTTCTATAGTTTTTTCCTTTGAAAGGGGGGAAGCTTTGGGAGAGAGGCAGACCGAGCAGTTGGAGAGCTTGCACACGGAAAAGCTTCCTTTGATTTTGGCTGGTTCAGTGAACCCAGATCCCAGTTCTTAAAGGCATTTATGTAATCAAAAGTACAGACAAGCACTGAGTAGGATTTTCAGAGGTCTTCATAGACGTGTACACATCTATAAAATCAGACCCCAAGTGTCTAAAAACCTGTCAAAGCTTTAGACAGGCAAGTTCCAAAGCCTTGGCCAAAAAAGCTAAATTTGTGTTCTCTCTCATCAGTGCAAGATTTGGCACATATGATATGGATATTTAGGGATGGTGCCTGATTAAGAAACAGACAGAATCCGCAAGATAGTAATGTTTTACATACAGAGGCACTAGTGGCTTCCACATAAAAGAAGATTTTGAAAGAAGAGCTCTGTTTGTCATGGAAGAATCTCAACAGCCGTCACTTGAGCTCCTCTTGGAGATTCAAAACCAGAAAAGTAGTCTTTAGACAACTGGAGTGCAGAACAACATGCTTCTTATGCTACTGAATGTTCTTCTTTAAAGTCTGTTCTTGCTATGCTTCGTTAGTACTGGACCTATTGCACCAAACAGGTGAGGAAATTACTTCCAAAATTAGCCATTTATTCTTATAGTGGTTCATTTCATGACTACAGTGAGAAATAAACCTAGACAAAATGCATAATATTAAAACCAGCTGAATAAAAGAAATTACAAGCAGGATAGCAATTTATTTTAAGATACACACTGCAAAAACACACGGCTAACCTCCTTCAAGAAGTGCACTCAGATAAAACTCTTGGTCTCTCCTGAGATAACAGAAAAAAACCTTAAAAATACAAATCTTTCCATCTGTGGTAGTCCAGACTTTTCTCTTCTCTTGCCAATTAAAAGACAGACAATAAATCAAGCAGAAGACATTTTACTATATCGTGATGGTGTTTCCAACTAATTCTTTCTTGTGGTTGCATTTATTCCAGCCTTTGAACAGAGTTAGGAGAAAATATACAGCTATTGCTCATTTAAAAAAAAAAAAAGGAAAACAAGAAATTTTTATCCCATAAATATGAGCTCAAGTGTCATACTCTATTCCAAGGACATTGATATCAATGTCCAGTTTCTTCTAATTCTCTCCAGATACAAATAATCTATTATCACAGTCTAGGTAACACAGAACTTTCTAACACATGTAATTACTAATCTAATTTTTGTAAACATTTCAGCAAGGACATGCACACATTAGATACCCATTGACTCAACTATGTCATGGAGTGTATTTGCATTTGATGCTACTCAGGTCTCTTATACAGAAATAAATGCTCATGCAGATTCAGTAGATTTCTGGACATGTCTTCTATGGAAGAATAACACAGAACCTAGAAGGGCTATTTTAGAACTATATTGAGGAATGACACAGGCTCTTATTTATAAACTAGAAACCAAACAGAGAGGTGATGTTAATTCAGGGGCTAAGTGTATTGAACTGCCCTAACCACCTTTATCGAATTTCTGCTGACATTTTTCTCCAAAACGACTTCTTTGGCAATGTGCTTGGACAGCTTCAGCTCCTCTTCTCCTACTCCAGTAAGAGTTGCTGATTATTTACTATTAAGGTGAGTTCAAAACAAAATAATCTGTATCGTATTTTTGTATTAATGCCTTGCACCATTATTTAAGTGTCTGCAAACATGTTTGGCTTTTTTTCCAATTGCAAACTGTTACTAGTGGGAAAGAGTTGGTGAGGAGAGCAGCAAGCTGATGGGGCTTATGCAAGTGAGGTCATTGGTGATGTCAAGGCTGGAGGCAGTCTGGGTTGCAGAGATCATGCACTGCTGGAATTCACAGTCCTGAGGGATATGGGACAGCCAAAGAGTAAAGTCAGGACCCTGAATTTGAGAAAAGCAAACTTCCAGCTCTTCAAGCAGTGAGTCAATAGGACCCCCTAGGAAACTGCCCTCAGGGACAAGGGAGCAGAACAGAGTTGGCAGAGCTTTAAGTATGCTTTCCATAAAGCACAAGAGCTCTTGATCCCCAGGTGCAAGGAATCAGGAAAGGGAGGCAAAGAGACCAGCATGGCTGAGTCCCGACCTGCAGGTCAAACTAAAAAGCAAGAGGCAGCAGAAGCAGGAACAGGTAACCGGGGAAGAGTATAGAGATGCTGGCCCGTTGTGAGGGGATGGGGTCAGGAAGGCCAAGGCATGGACGGAGCCGAACTTGACAAGGGAAACAAAGAATAATAAGAAGGGCTTCTAGAGGTATGTCAACCAGAAAAGGAAGGTCAAAAAAAGCATACCCTCACGATGAGAATGACTGGCAAACTGGTTAAAAACAGAGAAGGAAAAGGCCAAGCTACTCAGAACATTTTCTGCCTCATTCTTCACTGGCAACCTTTCCTCCCACTCCTTTCAAGTGGATGGACTGCAAGGCAAGGACTGTGAGAGCAAAGTCCCTCCCACTATAAGAGATGATCAGGCTTGTAACCCCTTCAGCAACCTGAACATACATTAAGTCCGTGGGAGCTGACAAGATACATCCCAGAGCCCTGCCAATTTGGACACAGAGGTACTGGTGGATGAAATGCTGGACATGAGACAGCAATGTGTGTTCGCAGTCCAGAAAGCCAACCGTATCCTAGGCTGCATCAAAAGAAGTGTGGCCAGAAGGTTGAGGGAGGTGATTCTGCCTCTCTGCTCCAGTGAAACCCCATATGGATTACTGCATCCAGCCACAGCAGTCCTCAGCACAAAAAAGACATGGACCTGGCTGGAGTGGGTGCAGAAGAGGGAGAGAAAAATGATCAGAGGGATAGAACACCTCTCCTCTGAGGAAAGGTTGAGAGGGTTCGGGTTGTTCAGCCTGGAGAAGAAAAGACTCCAGAGACACATTACTGGGGCCTTTCAATATTTATATGGGGCCTATAAGAAAGACGTGGACAGACTTCTCAGTAGAGCCTGTTGTGATAGGACAAGGCGTAATAGTTTTAAACTAAAAGAGGAGAGGTTTAGGCTAGCTACAAGGTAATAATGTTTTACAATGAGCGTGGTGAAACCCTGGCACAGGTTTCCCAGAGACCTGGTAGGTGCCCCATCCCTGGAAACATTCCAGGTCAGGATGGATGGGACTTTGAGCAGCCTGACCTGGTTGATGATGTCCCTGTCCATTGCAGAAGGGTTGGACTAGATGCCCTTTAAAGGCTTCTCCCAACCCAAACTCTTCTATGATTCTAAATGTAACCTAAGCCCTGTCTGCCAGATTGGAACTGACAAACCTAGGAATATTTTCTAAAACAGGTAAGAAAAAAAAAAAGTTCATAGAGCACTTTAAAAGGCTTGTGTTTAGAATAGCTGTGCAACAGCCTGCCTAAGACAAAAAGGAAAAAATTAAAATCTCTTGGCTGTACACTTCTTAAAGATGAAAGACAGGCAAAGCGCAGTTGAAAGATTTCTCTCTCTACAGCACAGCTGTGCAAGTTGAACTTTTCATAGCTAAGAGCACTGTGTTTGGCAACTAGACACTAAAAAAACCCCCATTATTTAAAAATAAAGCTTCTGGTTGTTTACATGTGGAGCCAAATGCAATGGGCAGAGCAAGAGAGGGGTGAGTACAGGGAGAACGATATCTGGGACAAATACATTATTTGGCAAGCAACATTGGTGCCATCAAGAAGAAGTGATACTTGAGCCAACCCTGTGAAGACACAAGAAACACAGAAGAAACCCTCTCCTTTATTGCCTTCCAATGCACAGATATTGTTCAGGCCAGCAGCAAGAGGTGAGAGAGGGAGACGGCACCAGAGACTACCTCACCATTGGGCAGGCAGTGCTCAGTGAGACTGACCTGTTAACCTGGGTGGCTGCAAATGTGGGTGTCTATCAATGGAACACGATGCAAATCTGAACCACATCCAGAGCTGTGCAACATCCAAAGCCTACAGAGGTATTATTGAGGGCTCCTTGTTTTGGGTTCTGTATTAGTTTCATGCTTTAAAAAGAACTGGCTTGCTTCTGCTATCTATGTAATATTTTTGATGCCAGTAAGGTACCATGTCCATGATACCAACAGTCAACATTAGGAAAAGGCTAACTTAAGAAATCAGCGTCAGCAAAATGCCCCCCAAAAACCAAACACAGATATATTTTATACAAATGGCCACCAAGAACACAAGTGGTAATGTTATTACTGGACAAACCATTCAGTGAAACAGAACAACGCTGTCCCAGCATTGCTTTCACAAGTGCTTCCACAACTTTAATAACTACAATTATGAAATTCACTCTTTACTCAACTATGTTACTCAAATACTCACTGCCAATTTCAGCGAGGCTCACATATGTCTAACTTCTCTTAACGCTTCCTCATCGCATCTGACTGTCCCAACAATTTATGCCCCAAGGCATAAAGGCATGGAGAAACGTGAGGGATAAAGGCATGGAGAAACATGTGGGGGATAAAAACATGGAGAAATATATGAGACAGGCCCGTCCAGAGGTACTGGTGGAAGGTAAGGTGAAATTTTCATGCCTGGCTCAACTTCACCACTCCATTCAGCTCCTGCACCTGCATGATACATGCTGCTGCCATGCATGTCTCAGCCAAGTAGGAAACCCAGTTGCCGGTTATATGACAGATCCTGAGTGATGCACAATGGGGGCACTCAATTTTCCTTGCACCTCCCCATTCACACTATGCTAACCTCCTTACTCACTGAGGTTAACAAAAGCAAGATATATCTCACTATTGTGATAGTCTGCACAGTCTTGAAATTAGGGGAGAATTTTGGCCAGGAGGGAAGAGCTGGAGCAGCATGTGCTCTTTTGCAACACAGCATAGAGGGAGCAGCTGGGAACACTCTTGGTGAGCACTGCATGCATAGATTCCTGTAAAATTAAATTTACAATGCTTATGCATTTTCTCAAACCACCCTTACCACAGAAAATCAAGGATTGTCCTTTAAGGCAGTTTCTAGACAACCTTCTCTGTTAACTGCGAAGAAGAAGCTGGCAACCAGACAGGCCATGGGTTTCATTTACTTCAGCAAAAGTTCCTGAAAAACTGCTCTCCCCAGCCATCAGTAACTTCCCATTCCCAGCCCACTCAATCCCCAGAACGCACTGCAGTGGTCTGTATGAACACAAAACAAACCAGACTAAAATGGGATTTTGTCAGAACAAACACTGTGTCTTGCCCCAGGACGCTCAATGGTCATTCTGTCTGCCTGTCGAGGTTACTCTGTGCTCCCCTAGCACAACATGCAAATGTATCCCATAAGGAAAAGCAAAAAAACCTTTCCATTTCTGTCAGCAAAATGCAGGCATATTGCTTTGCATAGGTAAGCCCTGTAGCCTATGTGCTGCCCGTGCCATGGAGCACACAAGGTCCAAATGCACCTCACACAGAGAGCTGTACTTCCTGATGAGCACCAGGCAGCAGCCGATAGCTCTTCAATTGCTCATTTCTTGTCTTTCTGTTGCCTAGCTGTACTGCCTTTCTCTTCAAGGTATTACTGGGTAAGGCATCACACCCAAAAAGACACTGTTGAACACTATTGCCCTCCCTTACCAGAAAAATGTATTGCGTTGACCCTGTCAATGGGGAAGCTATTTTGTGTCTCACTTCTGCCATAGTCCCAGTCCTTGCTGAAATGAAAACAAAGAAAGAAACAGGAGGGGGTTATTGCTAAACTGCCAGGACAGATGTGCTGCTGGACAGCTGCAGTTTGATTTGTAACTATTCATTCATGTCCCCCCTCTTTTATCCTTGTTATTGTATGTGTGTCCTCCACAACACAGCCAAAGAGCATCAACCCAACAGGGCTCAGACTACTCCTGACCTTGGGCATCACCTGGAACCCAACCATGGTAGCTCAGGCACTCATTCAGATCACAAATCATCCCTGCACCTTGTTTCTTGATCACTTGTCTCCTCCACCTGGAGAAGCGCAGATTTCATGACTTCTAAGTGGAGCCATGCTTACTATTTTTATCCAAATTAGTAGCTGAGGGAGCCTTTCACACACAATTCCCACTCAAAAGAAGTCACATTCGCATGATTTTGGAGAAGGACCTAGCTGCTCTCAGTGGTACAGGTGGGAGGGCAGTGGTTATTCTCCCCATTTTGTGCCTCTCTGACCTGTTAAGACCACCAGATCTGTGGTTCCTATTCCTCAGGGACTGGATCACCATAGTTTTGTGCTCCGGTAACATCCCCAATTTTGGAGTGGTGGGATGGTAGTGGTGAAAAGGCTGTAAGTTTTCTGTTAACTATAAACCTGACACTATCGGGCAAGCTGAAAATCAAGCCATATGATTAGGAAAAAAGCATAAGAAACAGAGGTCTTGTCTTTGCATCCAGCCTTGAGGAAAGTGGTCTGTTCAAACACAAACCTTTCCAAAGTTCAGGTCAGACATATGCAGCAGGATTGCACAGCTCAACTCCAACACTGCAACATCCTCCTTTCATCCTCTGGAGTTCATAGCTTTGCAGGCAGGAAGGAAATCCACTGCAGCTGTCAAAAGTCTTGGGAAGAGTGGGGCTTATCGCTCTGGGGGTGCTTCTCATCTTGCAGTACAGTCAGGAGCTGAGTGCTATGGCTGCACATAATGCCCTTTAGCAACATAACATCTTTCAGCCCAGGTCTTTCTGACTGAGTTTCGCCTTCTGTAAAAATGGAGTCACATTCTGTAGTGCAAAGGGCAGTGCACTGCAGACAGCCCTCACAGCACTCCTTGGGGTCTTCAGGGACAGCTGGATTGAGAGCAGACAGGACAAAAGCAGACCATTGCTGACAGCACCATTTTGGCAGGAACTGTAGTCTCCTGCCTTGAAAATCTGATTCAAAGCTTAGTTTTCCCTTGAGAGATTTATACCAAAATACAGTCATCTCTCAGCACCAGTCATGAGTTATGTGGCTTTTTAGGCAAACTCAAGTTTGAGAGTCCCACCTCATCTCGCATCTCAACAGCACTGAAGTGTGTAACCACCATGTCATCTGTTGCACCAGCCAGTTTCTTGAATCAGTTTATTTCCCACTCCAATCATGGAAACTTTCCTCAATTTTTTGCATTGTCTTCTTCCTTCTTTCATTCTCCACCTAAGGATATTACTGATATTTATATTTTCAGAGCACTCAGGAAATTTTTCAACACTTGAGGCTTTCTTCTACTTCATGGTATATTCTGACACTGAAAATTCTCCAAACTCTCTTCTTGCCATCCCTACCCTTTGAGCACATGCATACTGGTTTCTTACAACAGTTGATCATGAGCTAGTCATCAACTACTAATGCAAATCTTGATTTCTAACGACAGAACTATAGCCTCAGCAAAGAATTCAAATTACCCAGAAAAGCAGAGTACAAAATAAAAGCACTAGCAAAGTAGCTCTTACAAAATAAAAGCTTTTCTAAGGCAACTTTTGTACAGAAAGTCCAAACAGCACAACTTCTACCCTTTCCAGACACAGAATCCAATACCCAGCAGATGGTGGTAGTATCAGGTGTCTGCTGTGCACTTGTATCAGATACAATAAATAAAGCACAACTAATGCAAAATATCAGTTTAATTCTGTTTCCACTTACTTGAGACTGTACTGCATGCATTACCTTATCTCTAGCTGAATGCAACACATCTGCCCAAACCCATCACTGAAGACTGAATTAAATTTCCTTGGCAGTAATATTATTACATATGCAGCATGTTTATCTTGTGCTGTCAGTTCTATTTGCTGTCTTAAGTGTCTTGAAAATGTAAAAGCAATTCAATTTGCTGCCTACTCAAATACTTTCTACCAAACAATCTAATGGGTCAAACCATGTGAAAAACAGTAATGCTGTTTTCTTTTGTGAGTTCCCTGAAACCAGCAAAAACCACATACACACAGCAAAACCAAGACATTGTTTCTCAAATAGCATGTCACATAAGCAGAAATTTTATTCTGACATCCCTCTGAATTCCTTTCAGCATAATTACAAACATAGCAAAAGTGACAGACTTCTATTATTTTTGAGAAATTATCTTGCACAGACAAAGCATAATTAAAGTAGTGCAGCATTTAAATGCAACCAGATAGGATCATACTTGTACAATAGTCATGATAATAGAACGCTAGACCTCTTATGGCTGTGAGAGTCTTTCAAAGCAGCCATTACACAGGGAGAAGTGAATCAAGCAGGTGAAAATTACCTATAAGACTTAATTTACTTGACCCTCAATAAAGCTTCAACAAGATACTTCATGCCTTATGGAGGTGTTAATTCATGTAGAAGTGGTATGCGATGGGAACAGTAGACTTTCCCACCGTGTGAGAAAGACCCTGCTGACAGCAAGCTCTGGCGTTAGTCTTGGGGGCCTGGGTCCAGCAATCTGAGTCACCAGTTGGCTGGGGGGAAGTTTTTATGCCAGACAGCGCTGCAGATCACTGCTTAACCTGGCCCCAGGAGCACAGTTCCTCGAACATCAGACCCTGACAAAATCCCATACATAACTGCATAAAACTCAATGCACCTTCGAACTGTGCAGTGTGCAAGATGGACAACTTACACAAAACCCAGAGGAACGGGAGGTTCATCTACACACTCAGGTTTCTCTGGGCAGCAAAGATGTTCCCACCTAGTGCCATACTCAAAGGTTGCACTAACTTCACAGTAACATTTGTACAGTACCATTAAGGCAATCATTAAGGTGCGTCCTTCATGCCTTGCTCCTGACATGCCTACCCAGTCCCAAAACCCTGACAGTGATATCTGTGACGGCCATGGCAAAACCGCATTCAAGCAAATAATCCAGTTTCCTACTCCACACGAGTCTCAAGAGCCATATGTAGGTGCTCCTCCCTCTCCTCACTGAGAGGCACACTGAACTCCCTCCTGATGAATGACCTCGGCAGGGATGGTCACATGCACTGACCATCCCAATTTCTTCTGAAGAGCTACAGTCTGCCAAAAAAAAAAAAAGAGAGAGAGGAAAAAAGGTTTGGCAGCTCCCTTGGAACAAATCCATGAAGCTCATTGCTCAGTGGGCATCAGTAGTGGAAAAAAAGGGCATTTGATGAAAAGATTGGGCATAACCAATATGGCAAATTTACTCCAGTAATGCCAATGGGAATAAGAAAACCTGTCTTACAACACTGCGCAGTGTAGGCAAGTAATGAAATACACCAGGTGGAGACAGCCACGGAAAGTCACTGAAGATGCTAAGTCTAGCTATGTTCACTCAGGTTTCCACTTTCTAACAGTGCTAGAACAGTGATAGTGTATCAATACTATTAAATAAAACACAGAGCAATCTGCTCTGCTCTTATCTTCCTAAAAAGCATATTCCTTATGTCCAGTGTTAATCTCACAGCCATGGGAAGGGCATCAACATCAGGGTAGAGGCACGAGGGAAACTGCTGAAATGAAGGAAATCATCACCATCCACTGAAGAAGCAAGACCGACTTCTTCAGAAGAAAAATAAATCATTGCGCCCAAAGGGCAAGCCTTGAGATTCTAAAATACATACACACACACATTGGATTCATGCTTCTTTGTTTTCTAAAACCTGCTGAAGTGGTTCCAGGTTTTTACTTCCCCCATCTTAATGTTCACAGTATTATCCCACGTAAATACTTCTGCACCAGGTAAATGGTCTGTAAACTAAGCTAATCAAACACAGCCAAACAGTTTAATCAGTATCTATGAGGTCAGCAGAGGTGAAGACAGTTTTAAAGATGCCTGACTGGAAAGAGGTCACTTAGCTTTACAGAGTTAACTATCCAACAGGAAAGTACTGAATGTTAACACATACACACACAAAATTAAATTGCAATGGTTAATAGTGCATATCTTTGCTATAAGGCTCCAAGTTGCTATTTCTCCTTGACTACTGTCTAGACCAAAATAAATTTTAACTATCTTTATGAGACTGCTCAAATGCATACAGGAAACAGTGCATTAAAGCAGATGTAGCATATTGAAGAAAACTCAATTAAAGTCTGGAATGTTTCTTGCAAATAAAAGGCTAGGTGAATAACCATCCTCAGTATAAATTGCCTGATGCTCTATTCCAGTAACGCTCCACTATCTTTTGGAGCTGTTCCAAAACACGACTTGCCTGTGATGCTCAGTATTATGCATTTTCTTGCAGTCCAAAAGAAACTGTAATTTCAAATTTGCACATTTTAAATTCTTTTTCCTCTGCCAGACAGCTTTTTTTCATACATGTGAATGCATTACTAAGAAGGGCTGCTCTGCATTTCTGTTCTGAAATCAGTCTTATTATTTCAGAATAGATTATGTAACCAGACAACAATATAGCTGAAGGGGAAACATATTCACAGACAATTTGGAAAAAAAAAATACGGGAAAAAATGCATGGAACTTAATTATCTACTAAAATTTGCAAGCATTAATTAACCAGTGCTTCTGTTTCAGAGAGGATCAAAAAAATCTACATACTGTGGATTTATATATATTGCATATATCTTTTTCTAGTTTTCTTCATTCAGCTCCACCATAAATATCTTCTCTCCCTGAAATCAAAACAGACTTGTAAAATCAAAATATCTGAACTAGCTCTCCCAAGCCAAAACATCTTCATCAGTCACAAGTATTTCAATGAAATCGCACTGCTTGTTCAGTAACAATCAGCACAGAGCTGAATTTTTGTCAGACAAAGTAGGTGGAGTCCTATGTTGCTTGTTTTAATTCATAACATTCAGTTAACAAAAATATGCCATTTATGGTGTCTTTAGCTATAGCCTGCTATAAAGTGAAGCTGTCTGCAGAAAATGGGATTGAACTGAAAGAGGTTTTGGACACAAGTTATTTGCGTGAGGTTTTCTTTCATGTCTTGACTTGGAGGCACAAGTTTTAAACTTATAAGGAGAATCTACATGGAAATGTAACTTGAAATCTAAAAGATTTGGAAATTATCAAGCTGCTGGTGGATATTTAATGTTCATTAACTTGCTATAAAGACATGTCTTTTGAACTGGTTTGGTTCCACCACAGTTATCTCTATTTTTGGAAATCAGAGAAAGAAATGTTAAACCTGAATGGTTTAACAATAAGTCATCAACACCCATCAACTCTGCTAAAAGTGCTAGGATTCACAGATCTGGCACAGACTATGCCAAGCACTTTACAGAAAGGTTTCAATTGTAGTTTACTGATTGCACAATAAAAGTTTGCCTCTTGAGGCTAAACTGTATAACACCGAGTATGTTAGTAAGAGTTCAGATTATGTTAGTAAGAGTTCGGTTTTTAAACAGGCGCTCTTGATTTTATAGTTACATAGAAGAAGGTTAAAACACGATTCAACTAAAAAGGAAAAAAAAAACAAAAACAGATATCATTCTTCCCCCAACAGAGATAAAAAAAGACAGTATGAAATTTAAATTTCAGACAGGAAATAGTCAATACCCTCGTTCTACACACACACAAAAAAGGCCTCCATAAAAAGCTTTCCATTATAATAATGTCTCAGTAGACATTTAGCCTCACAGTGTAGAGCGGCATGACCTGGTATGACTATGAACAGCTGTAGGGGAGCAACCCACATGATGGAGAATACAGCATGTTCCACCTGAATGAATACATCGTCATCTTCTGTGCAGAAGTGGCTCAACAGCAAGGATCAAATAAAAGAAGTGTCAGCTTCAACATTATAAGAACAGTTCATTAATTTTGTTCCATCCTGCAATATTTTGCAAATTCTAAGCTATGACATTTGGAGTGTTACCAGCTAAAATATGCTGGCTCCTTATGGTGTGTTGCAGCGGATTTTGCAAACTATCACAGGGCTATGAGGGTTTTCTCTATAGCTTCAGGAGAACACTTAGCAGAGAACACAAACACATCCTCTCCCTCCATACTTAGACCACAGAGACACCAGAAGTATAGAAGCAACAGTCTGAAGCTTCAGGTTTAAGGAGAGGAGAAAATCAGAAATGTTATGAAAACACTCCAACTGCAAGTGCTTACCAAAAGCTCATCTATCCCTAATTTTGTCTGTCATTCTGGAAACTCACTGTGCACAAACACATGGAAGCACCTGACTGTATCCAGCTAGGTGTAAATACCATACCAGTGTGCTGTTCAAAAAGGAAGGTTTCTAACTGTTCACATGCTTTCCTGCACTGTGACTACTTCTAGGGAGATATCAGTACCGTGACAAGGACAAAGATGAAGAGATGCAAATTGAAAAATGTCTTCTCTTCACCACAGCATTTCCCTCTTCATGCTATTGACATTTCTCCATACACTTGTTCACACATCACCCTGGATCAAACTGCTCTACGTTATCAGGTTGTGCTTTGCAATCACAGCTTCAGATAGCCGCCCTTTCCTCCCTTGCTCTCTATTTCCTATTAGAAAAACTGAGGTTTTGTTGCTTTTCTTCAGCCCTGTAGGGAAATGTCCATTATATTCTTGTTCTAGAGAACAACTTCCTACAGATAAGGACTTTAATCATGACAGAAAAAACACTATAACGTAGGGATCCTCCTAAGCAGACTCATGGCTCCTCTCTCTCTGCTCACAGACACTCATTTAAAACTTATTGTGAGAACTTCCCATGGCAGCATCCTTGCAGGTTATCCCAGAGCTTCATGAGACTTTTTCCTAAAGAGCACATTTTGATGCCTAGCCCTAACCTTCCCTCCTGCTGAAAATTATTGTTCCTGTCCCATCGTTCTTGGTCATGGAGCAAAGTCACTCCCTTATCCTTTGCAGAGCATGGTTTGTTTGGTTTTGTTTGTTTGGGGGTTTTGTTTATTTTTTTTTTGTTTGGTTGGTTGGTTTTGTTCTTGTTTTTTTTCCTAAAAAATATGGGAAAAAAATTGCTACCAAGCTTGTAATTTCAGCATTTTCCTACTCTTACCACAGAATAGAAGAACCCTGCATTTTACACCTCATATGCTGTTGGTCTCCAGATCTCCAACCTGTTGAGATGATTTTGAAATCTGATTCTATGCTGCCACGTCTTTGCAGCTCCTTCCAGTCTTGTGCTCCATGCAGGTGTAATGCAGAAGGTTCCTTCCACTGTGTAATTCCGAAAATACTGGATAGGACCAGGAGCAGGGCAGATTCCAGAAAAAACACAGCTCCCTCACTCTGTAAGTCAGAAGCCTTCACTGGGAGACCTATCTTTTTTCTTTTATCTGACCATAGATTAGAATATGTATAATAATAATGCACAATAACATTTAATAACACATAATAATAATACATGCAATGTTAATATAATGTCATTATTTTAAATAATATATAATGCGTAATAATACAATATAAAAATAAATTATATTACTTATATTTAGTACAAATATTATGTATTTGTATTTAGTACACATATATTTATAAATAAGATCATTTTATAGAGGTGTATTATTTGCATGTATACATGGTGTATCTTTACATATTTGTAAGATATAACAGCAGTTACTTTGGGACACTACTTGGCAAACTGTTCACTGATTTCCCAAAACAGCTTGTAAACCACAGCTTTTGACCAGGTGGAAATTTAGAAACACAAAATAAATGGTTGGATTCAGCAGAGGCATGTTAGAATCTCTGGGTTTCTTTTGTTGCGGGTGTGTGTGCAGGGGTAGGGGATGGCATTTGCCACTGGCAGCCAAAACATCAGAACTCAATAACATCTTTTAACAACTGCAGCTCCCTTGTTCACAGGCCAGGGAAAACACTCCTTTAAAATGCTGCTACCTCTAAAACGAAAGATGACCAGCAATGAGCAACTTAAATACGGTTCTGGCTCTCAGCCATTTCACAGCTTTCCACAGGGGCCTTCCCTTTAAGACAGATCTCCAAACTGCCACTTGTTCCAGATAGTTTTATTCTGTTTGTCACAATAAACAGCAATCTTTAAGGCAGGAGGGGTTAATATGAAGTTAAGTACCACAGGTCATTTAGAGGCTGCTTCTGGCAGGGCAACAACGGAATTTCAATGTAAAATACCAAACCATAAGTATTTTTCCCTTCTCCAGCCTTTATATGATAAAATAGACATTGAAATCTGGAATTCCTAAATTCAGTTGCAGCCAGCTTAAAATACACTGTGACTAAAACTGTTATAGAGGATAACTATATTATGGATGCTAAACAATAAGGCTTTTGAACTACTGCGTTGGTGATTCAAGAAAACAAAGCTAGTTCTCATCTAGCCCAGTTGCCAAACTAAGAAACCTTTCTGTTTGGATGTTTGCCCACTGCTATGTGTTTATGTTCCTGTTTTCAAAAAATTATTTTGGGTTTGTTTTTTGCCTGATTATCCACACTGACCAAAAGCACTCACTTTACTGAAGATTACAGAGGAAAATAATAGCGCAGATCATACAAAAAACGAGAAATTTAATGAAGTAAACAGAGCTGGAGAGAAAAAGCTAGTGGCATTTCTTCACTCCCCTTATCTCCTTCAGTTATCTTAGGTACCATTTATAAACTGCATATTATAAAATATATGGGGTAAGTAATTGTTTTTAGAAAATAATTACTTTGAACTCTTGCAACGGAATTAAAAACTTGCAGAAGATCACAGTGATTACACCGTGAATACTATGAATCTAATCCTGTGATTTTGCACTTACAGGAAAGCTTTTGTTCCTGTAGCTTTCCACAGGACTAAAACCCTAAGATGCCTGGGTCCAACAGGACTTATGATGTCTCTGAGCTAACAGCAGTCAAATGAAACAAAGTCTGCCGATCTTGCCTGTTGCTAAACAATAAATAAGAGAAGGGAATGGAGCTGTATGAAGGAACTCTCCAGCAAATCCAAGAACTGTGATAAAACTGGTAGATCAGAAAATGTAGGAAAAACCTTTAGTCAAGAAAAGCCACCAGATGATGTAAAATAACTTAATTCTTTGCACACATACCAGTCAGTCACAGAAGAAGAATCCAAAGCTCAAACTAAACCCAAGATCTAAGATGGGTCTCTTTCACCTTACTCTTCTCAGAAGAAAACACAATACTGAAAGTTATCTGTTTATATCCTATCCATGTATGAATGACTGAGGCTAAGTTACGATGTATTCTCAGCATGTTGAAGACAACTATTCTTTTATTTTTGTTTACATTTTGACTGCTTGAGTTCGGACAGTCATATGAACAGATCTTTTATCTACTTCAGGGCCCAGAATTACCAAACCAGAAAAACGCAGAAAATCAGTGGCCAGCCAAGGGTCATTAGGGAATCCATGCGCTGTACTCGTTACCAGGCAAACCAGAGAGGGCTGGCACACTGCAATTTCTGTCTTGCAAGAGAATTCCCCCACCCTGCCAGTAAATAAAGTTCATAAATCAACAAATCAGAGCCAAGGTCAAGTAACTGAAGATGAAGTAGTTGTGCTCCACAGGTCTTCTTCACTATTAATGGTCGTAACCCACAAGCCTTTCAAGTTTCTCTGGGTTATTACACAGATCCATCATGGAAACATACAACAAGTAACACACCTTTTTGAATATTTTTCACAGGAGAAGAATTTGAAAAGCTGAAAAAAATTTGCACTCCTTTCAGTCACTAACCCTCACCTCATCCTGTTTTACTTTGCAGAAAGGTGTGCAGCAATAACCTTTGAAAGCAGAATGTTGCATTCAGCTAGTTACACTTGAATTACCAGATGCTTAACAATCCTCAAGAGGATTAATCGCCATACACTTTTCCGTGAAGTGCCTCACAACGAGTAGTTAATTTTCACACCACCTCTGTGAGTTGTGCACAGCTTATCATGCCCAGAGTGCAGAGGTAGAAATACAAGTGGCACCATGGAAATGAATGCCAGGGCTGAGATTACAGGTCTTCCCATGCTTAAGACTTTCAGACCTCTTCTGCCTGCACTTTATATCTAACAGGAAAGGGAGGCAAAGGGGCAAAAGGTCGGGAAAATAATGAAAGATGGCATTGCGGAAACTCCAAGAGTCTCCGTTGGGCTGGATTGTGTGGACATGTGGCAGCCCAGTCAAACTTGCACCAAGGCAAGGTTTGCTGGCCTCTTGAGGAAACTGTGAACCGCTAATGAACCAAAATGCTGCTGCTTTGGGAACTCATTGACTATAAACCTGTTATCATTGTGTAAATGAAACAGAATTACACTGTGCTTCTGAAACTCGCAGTAAGTTCAGCTACAGAAAACATCCTGGTGTAGCACAGACTACCAGTGCATAAATGCATCTGTACAAGACCAACATCAGTATATATTTGCTAAAAAACAAAACAGCAGCTTGCTAACAATGGTTAAAGAATTACTTGAGCTCTTAGTGTTTTCCCATGTTTTAGTCTACCTCCTGGAAACCTAGCTAGCTATTTTAGTGGAATACAAGTAAGTATTACGCTCTTGAGATGAGTTTCTGGCAACACCACAATTTATCTCTCTCAGAACAAGCTTTACCCTGTGTGAGAGGCCATGTATTATCCCCTGAAGACTTTCTGTTAATACTTCATTTGCTCAGTATCTTTTTGCCAATTCTTATCTCTTTATGACTTGTTCGGGTGTGAGGTTTTTACACTATCAGGTTGATTTGTTAGTTAACCTATAAAGGATTTCAAAGAGCTGATAAACTTCAGCACAAGGTTGAAAAATAGCTCTTTGCTGAAAGCAACAGGCAAAGGGGAAGAGGGTGTTGGTATCACTTATCCAGGTCATGTGCCAGGCTCAGTACAGGACAGCAGGCGAGCACATGAACCAGGTGTCTTCCAACTTTTGACTTCTGTGTGGCTTTACAAGTGTGCAAAAATAGGTTTAGCCAAGTGTGAAATGATGTTTTGGAAATCAGTCTAAGACAACAAGCAGATCTTATCCCCACTGCTGGTAATGCCAGTCAGCTGGAAGCAGTCTGAACTGATGCATGTGTGGGGCAGGCATGCAGCTCCAGCGTGGTGCTAGCTGGGGTTATTAGATTAATTGCACTACTACATAAGCACAGCCCTGTTTGTTTGAGCTCTGAATTATATAGAGGGGACCAGAAGCAGCCACTAGGGCAAACAGGAACTGGTCACTCCTGACCTGAGATGACCTTTGGGGGTTACTCTGTTTAAATGTTGCCTCTGACCTGGAAAGTTGTCATCCAGAACGTAGCAAGGGGATGTGATAATTTCATCTATGCAAATTCTCACTGCGGCTAACAAGTATACTAAGAACTCAGTCCCATTTCTCTTCAAATCAACAGAAAAAGAGAAAACCCATTACTGTCCCCAGCAGTTCAAGTTTTAGCGTCTATTGCAGTGTTCATTGCAGCAGTACTTGCAGAGGATGTATTCCTGAGGACAGTGGGGAATGGCAGAGAAGGCAGGCAAAAGCAAACTTCACAGATCAACAATTCAAATGTTGAAAACCAGGCATATATGAGAACTTCATTTTTACCTGGTGTATTGTTTTGTTTCTATGACAGATTTTCATTCAGTCGAAAGGAAACGGCCTTACTCTCCACCTAGTACTACCGAATAACCAACCATGTTCAGGGGATATTTATAACCATTAACACTATAGATGGAAAGTGAGTTTTAACATATGTGTCAGTTATTCTTTTGGTTGAAAAGTGGCTCTATTTCTGACAGCCGGAATTAAATTGTGGAAGGCTCAATACATCTTTTCACCATTTTGACTTTTCCTTTGCAGTCGACCACCTTTTCCAAGCTTGCTTCACAGTCTTCTGGCTTTCCTTAGCACTCTTGCCTCGGCTCAGTGCCAAGTCGAGACTGCGACGGGCTGCCTTTCCCAGCGTGCACCCCACTGCCTATTCAGGCTGGAGTGAGAGGGAGTCCCCGATGCTCCCTGGCCTTCCTATGGGAGAAGTGAAGGGGATGACCCCCCTCAAGGGCTCCGAACTGCGCTGCCAGGTGCTGCCTCTCTCACCCCTGCTAGACCCCAGGGTCCCCAAACGGCAGATTCCCCCCAGCTACCCCCTCTATTTCAGCCGGGGGGGTGGGAATGAAGGATCGGTTTTCTTTTTGCAAGAGGATTCAAGGGGGAGGGGGGGGTGAGAATCACCCTGCTTCCTATGTTATCTCAAACCCCGAGTCTCCCGGGCATTCCTGCAGCAGCACGGGGTCCGATGAGGACTGGGGGGGGGGGGGGGGGGGCACATCTACCCCGCCACCGCACAGACGCCCCCGGGCAGCGGGCAGATGCGAATCTGCCCGGGGAAGCTTCTCGGAGAACCCTGCTCTGCGCACAAAGGGAGATGTGGGAGCAGCGCCTGCCCTCGCGGCGGGCAGCGAGGGAGGGATGGATGCACACGCACATACACACACAGAGACACAGACAAGCATACATATAGACATGGGTGCACACACGGTGCACACAGACACACATGCACAGATACACACAGACACACAAATACACATACTCAAACCATAGTGCACACACACAAACACATAGACAGGCACACGCACACATATACACGCACATATACACAAACTACGGTGCACACAGACATTCACAGGCACACACTCACGCCAACACACACAAACACGGACACACACACGTGCACAAATCGACATATGCACACAAAAAAACACAGACACACATGCGTGCGCATATGCTCACACGGTGCATGCAAACACACACACACGGTGCACACACACTCACGCGGTGCACACACACACTCACACACACACGTACCACACATGTACCACACACACACAGAGGCACAGGCGCGCACACACGCACACACACGCACACGCAAACGCCGCAGCCGAGCGCGCCACGTACCTGCAGGTGCGCCTGTCCGGGGCGGTGCAGCACCGCCCGTATGGCACGGGGGGCGATCACCGTGACAGCGCGAGGGGCTGCGCGGGGGCTGCCCTGCTCCCGCCCCGCCGTGCGCGCTGCCGTGCGCGCTGGCGCTCGGCGCTGGCGGAGGCGGCGGGGCCGCTGTCAGCTGCCGGAAACCGGCCCGCACGCACCGCAGGAAGTGTGTGAGGGCAGCCCCGCACCCGCCCGCGCGGCCCCGCGGGGACCCCCAGCGTTGCGGCTACGCTGCTGCGGCGGGGGTACCAGCGCCACGGGGGGAAGCGGGCTGGCAGAGACGCTGTGCTTGGGGCACCTCACCGCCCTTTGCAACCGCCTGGAAGGAGGCTGAAGTAACGTGGGTGCTGGGCTTTTCTCCCAAGGAGCTGGAGATAGGACGAGTGGAAATGGCCTCATGTTGTGCTAGGGGTGGTGTAGATGTGGCCAGGCTGGATGGCCTCTTGAGCAGCCTGGTCTGGTGGGAGGTGTCCCTGCTCATGGCAGGGGGGATGGAACTGGATGGGTTTTAAGGCCCTTTCCTATCCAAACCATTCTATGATTCTGTGATTCTATGATAATATTTAAGGTTCCTTCCACCAAAATCATTCTGTGATTCTGTGATGGTAGACTTATAGACTCACAGAATTACCTGAGTTGAAAGGCACTCACAAGGATCGTCCAGTCCAGCTCCTGTCCCTGCGCAGGACAACCCCAACTCTCATACTGTGTGTCTAAAGGCATTGTCCAAATGCTTCTTGAATGTAGTCAGCCTAGGTACCGTGACTGCCTCCCTGGGGAGCAGTTCCAGTGCTCAGCCACCTTCTGGGTGAAGAACCTTTCCCTAATATCCAACCTAAACATCCCCTGGCACATCTTCCTGCCGTTACCTCGAGTCCTATCATTGGTCACCAGAGAAAAGAGATCAGCACCTGCTCCTCCTCCTTCCCTTGTGAGGAGACAGTAAACAGCTGTGATTCTATGATTGATAATTTAAATCCCTTTCAACCCAAACTTGTTCTATGATTGTGTGATTTTATGATTAGGAAAAATTATTTACCGAATCAGTGGTGCAGCGCTGGAACAGGCTGCCCAGGGAAGTGGTGGAGTCACCACTGATTACACTGATCACCAGTAGTGGTAACAGAATTTCAAACGTACAATGTAAGTTAGTCTACGGTGACTTGTCTAGCATTACTCTGGGAAGGCAATCCATTGCTAACTGCCTGTGAGGCTGTGAGAGTACAGGATTCCAACAAGGTTTCTTGCCTTTTTTACAACAAAATGCACCCATCACCCTGCCTGAGCTGCACATTCCAGTGTACAGATGCCACTGAAGGACACATGCTTCCCACTCCACACCTCCGCTGCCTCCTTTCCTGGAGAGCCATGTTGGAGATTTCCTCATTGAAACACAATGGAAACCATGTCCTGAAGAACTTCCCATGAAATCCTAACAAAAACTCCATTGCATCATCCTCATTTCCAAGGAGGGAAAGGAGGAGATGTAGTTTAGTAGTCAGGTCTTTGCTCCCCACTTGTGTTTGTTTCCGCTGCATTGGGCCCTGCACTACAAGAAAGACACTGAAGTGCTGGAGTGTGTCCAGAGAAGGGGAGTTAAGCTGGTGAAGGGTCTGGAGCACAGGTCTTATGAGGAGTGGCTGAGGGAACTGGTCTCATTTAGTCTGAAGAAGAGGAGGCTACGGGGAGACATTACTGCCTTCTACAACTTCCTGAAAGGACGTTGTGGCAAGGTGGGTGTTGGTCCCTTCTGCCAAGAGCTAGGGTGAGAGGAAATGGCCTCAACTTATACCAGGGGAGGTTTAGATGTGATGTTAGGAAAAACTTCCTTACCAAAAGAGTGATGAAGCCTTGGAACAGGCTGCCCAGGGAAGTGGTGGAGTCACCATCCCTGGTGGTGTTCAAAAAATGTGTAGATGTGGCACTTTGATACATGGTTTAGTGGGTGTGATGGTGTTGGGCTGATGGTTGGACTGGATGATCTTAGAGGTGCTTTTCAATGTTAGAGGGCCTATGATTCTGCTGTGCCATGGGTAGGAGAGCTTCCCATTAGAAACAAGGAGAGGAACACTTGCACACAATCAGGGTGCTCTCACGGATACTAAGGAACACATTCTTAGCTGATGTAAAATAATGTAATTCTGACTGCTCTGATGGAGTTTCGCTGACTTACAACAGGTGAATTACTCAAAGCAGCCATGTCCAAATGACTGCTGCTTTTTTTTGTGCAGATAAGAGAGGTACACAATCTACTGTTGTTTCACTGTTTTTTGCGTGAGATCACAGGTACAGCACCATGTCTTTAGTAATTTTATGTGGGGATTATACATATGCATGCATATACATGCATGCCTCCTATGTCTGTATATAGGGCAATAAAAATTGCAGTTTATCTTTTGCGAAAACTGTGAAGTTCAGTTTCTTGTTTTACCTGCAAATATAGCTCTCAACAGCAACATTACTCATTGGGATTTTTTTTTCAATTAATCATGGGAGGGCTAACCATGTGCTTGCAGTATTTTCTCTGGGTGTTGGTTCTCCAACAATAAGCAAGGCACATGCCAAAGCAAACTCTGCTCATCTCCTCAGCTGGGCTTTTTTGCCTGCCTTGTATCATTCTGAAAGTAGACGGGCCTGGCTGCTGCTGGAAGAGTATCAGCCTTCCAATCTGATTGCTTCATGCCCCAGAGGTTTCCTTTCCTCACGTTGCTTATGCCAACATTTGCAAAACTTGAATGGACTAACACATGCTACTAGCTGTGATGGCAACAATGCTTATGCAAGAGTATAATAGAGGCAATCTGGAAGTGTATTTGAGCCAAAAGTAATGCTTTTTCTGGGTTTGGCTGTGATGCAGCAGGGGAATTTGGTAGTAACATTAACCTTGCCTGGGGAAGATTGCCATCCCTTCTGCTCTTGTTATTTTCAGTAAGATGTCATTGTCATGTTGCTGCAACTCACATGGATCTTTAGTACTTTAAAATTAAGGGTTCGGTGTTAGAATTGTAAAGATGGAGAACCCTAAATGAAGAAGCAATTACTCCAGGGAATAAAGAGAGTGTCTGCCTCCATCCATAATCTAACACATCACACACTGCTCCCACATTTTCTTGCTTTTAGTGCAAGGACCTGGAGTAAAAGCACTGACAACACAGAGCATGAGACAACCATCTTCCCCCCAGACTCTGCTGTATTCACAGGCACCCAGGCTGGGATGTTCTTCAGGGACATGCCCCTGCAGCATCCCTCAGCCCCCAAAGACACCTCCTGGTCAGAGGCTGCACAGGTCGAATGGTTCAAACCAGTGCTTTGTTTGCCTCCACGGTGGGGCTGCTGAACTCTCTTTTCAAGATCAAGTCGTTACATTCTCACAATTTAGGTCAGTAAGGAATTCCTGAAGAGGAGAATTGCCTCCTACACAATCACTCTGCATCTTTGGGGGCCTTAAAACTAGGCATGTTGTGTATAGTCAGATAACAAAAAGGTGATTGCTCTTAATTGCCATTCTTTTTGTTGTTTTCCTCCTTTCTGCAGTGGAAGACCTGACTCTGCTGGCTCCAATTTCTATGCAGACTGCTGAATTGCACATGAACTTGCTTTTTGCAGTCGACTTTGCAGAGCACTTGGAAGCAGTTCACAAGCCACAGTTTGAAAGCCATTACCCATCTTACTTATATGGCTTCTTCATTGTCATTTATAGTTCCTCCTTCGTTTCTCCCAACTCCTTTGCATTTTTTCTTTACTTTTCTCTATTTAATGCTCTTCCGTGGCAACAGGACAAAGTAGCCTCAAAACTTGCCTTCCTCCCACCTTCTCCCACAGCCACTTTCTACTCTTTCACTCCTTCATTGTTAGGAGCAGTCTCAGGTCAATGCTGTATCTGCACTCATTAATTAAAAAGAGGGTTTGAAAATGCTTCTTGAACCTCTGAGGTGATTGCTTGGCTATTGTGCCCTACTATCATCACAGTGTTGTACACAGGGCTGTAATTACATCAGAGGTTTCTGGTTCATATCATGTGCACTGCCAAAGAGCTCAGCCAGCCTTGTAACGTCACCAGCGCTCCAGCACAGAATTGCAATTTTATGTGAGCTCATTTTGGCTCACTGCCTGTATAGTAACTGCACGGGAGGGGCAGTGAGAGTGTGTGCTGATGTTCATGCAAAAGCAGGGTTTTCTTCAGGAAGGAAAGCTGCTGGTGTTGACTTAACAGGACTGTGCTGGCCACTGCAGGGTGGAAGGACGGACAGATTGCCCTGCCTCTGCACAGCCAAGGGCCTGCTGTGGTGTGGTGGTGTTATTGCTGCTTGTTTCTCCTCCTGTTCCTCACTGGCATAAAACACACTGAAGCAGAGCTCTGACTGTTGGCATGGACACCTGACAGATATGCTAAGCATCTCTTCATAGATGGACTACACGCTCAGATGAGGGAGCAGGGTCCTCATACAATGGGCCGAGAAAGAAGGTATAGCACATCCTCATCCCAGACCTAACATAAAATTACTTCAGTGACCCTGGGCAAGTCACTAACCTCTATTTATCTCTCTGTGCCATGACCATCTATCAGGCTGTGTGACAAGGATGAATTTGCTTACTCCAGGCCCCATTGCCAGGAAGAACACTGCTTGTGGTGCTCAGTGGAATCTCACACTGTCCCCTCCTGAACTGCTGGGCAGACAGTCAGATTATCTGCCATCCTATTAACACCAATGCCACCAATAGGCCACCAGTAGACCAAAATCACTGGGCAATAGCAGAAGTGTCCCAGATCCCACAAGAACAGAGCCTTCTGCAGGGAAAAACTGGCTGGGACAGTAGTCTGTGGAACAGGACACACAAGTTGCCAAACAGGAGGGAAAGGGATCTCTCCCCTCCTGTTCAGAAATACCTGCATATTTGCTTGAAGAGAGGTCCAGCAGTAGTGGTGAGTTGCAGCTACATCAGAGTAACAACCAGCACCTTGTAGAAAACACATGGACACCCAGTGACCAAGTGGTTTCATTATGATCTCATGCAGCTTCCCCAGGATCCCTCCAGCACTGCATTGTTCAAGCAGTAATGGTGGGGAGCTTGTTTTTTTTCCAACCTTCCTCTGTGAGAAGAGATGGGTACTGACTCAGATCAGTGGCATGGGCCTGTGTACTGTTTGTTCAGGACAGGCAGGTGAGCGGGGTTTCATGCTTAGAGGTTTGCCCAGCTCTGCCCTGCATTTGACCCGGTCAGCAAGGAGACAATGAATGAGTCATGTCCCACAGTTTGTGCCCCAGCCGTGCTTGCTTGCTTCTGCTCAGCTAAGCAAGGTGTCCTAACACGCATGCATGTTCTCCATCAGTCCACACCAGTAGCCATGATCCTCACCCTGTGCCAGAAGCTTCTCCAGCTGAAACACCAAGGCAAAACTAGACCTCTGTGAAATGTCCCAGCTCTCCCAGCACAAGGGAAGCTTCTCTGGGAGGTGCTGAGCAGACTGAGAGGGAGACAGGGGCAATCAGAAAATAACTCTGGTTTTAGGAGGAAGTTGTCCATATGTTAAGGACCTACCACAAGAGCAGATGGGATAAGAATAAAAGGTGAGAAGGCCAAGAATGATGCTTTTGACCACATATAGATTTTAATCAGGACCAGATGCATCACAGGAAGAGGGATAGGATCAGGTCACTGCCACACCAGGCTTTTGCATCACTTCACCACAGGTTCCTACTGGCATGTCTCCTCCAAGGCCTGCTGATCACAGCTGGCACCAGTCAAGCACAAATCACCAACCAGTGTCTCACCACAATAGGAATATGCTGCTGGGTTTTTTTCAAAGGTATGTTCCTCAGAAGAACACAGGCCCAACAAAATTAACTCCTGCATTGCAGGAATTTAAGTCAGAACCAGTTCTGAGTCAGGAAAAATTCCTTGCACAGCCAGTAGCTTGCTGCTCCATGAGACAGCAGTGTGAGTTGGAAGAAACATCTTCCCTTTTAGACTTCATTTGCTGTGACCCGAGCAAGACTTCACCCCATCAGTCAGCTGCAGCATGGAGAAAGTATAATCTGGGATGTCTCAGGTCATAGAAGAGCTGTGATGCCTCATAGAACCTTGGGGTGTTCCACACAGCCTCCTCTGCAGTGCTGTGAGGGGACTCTACTTTAGTCAGCCTTCCTATGTGCAGGCAGGCAGTTGGATCTTCACTGTGACTGCCTCCAGCTGAGTCAGAGATAGGAGCACAGAAAATCCTGGGAGTCAGCTTCCCACCCCAAAGCTCCATGTGTCAGTCTGGAACACTCCTACAATCCCCTCTAGGAGGACTAAACATGAGGTAGACCCATTCTGCCTTTGCTCACACACCTCTCAGGATGAAAGGGCTTGATGAGAGATGAGAACATTGCAAGTCAGTATTAATGGGTTGCAGAAGGAGTGGGTTCCCTGGTGGGACATCAGTGTTCTGGAAGGGCACAGCAAGAGATGGGTTTGTGCTTCCAGATACCCAGACATGAGGGCTGAAGTGAAGGATAGTAAGGTGGGTGGCAGTTTCCTCTAAATGCAGGAAGACAAATGGTCTGGCTTGCAGACAACTGATGCGATGAGTGGTGGAGGAGTGTTAAAAAACATTCTCCTGTTATGCTGGGGGTCAGTGCATAAGGAGGCAGGCAGAGTTCTTCTCTCATGGCCTGTACAGAGGGCTTTGGATCCCTGCATTTTCAGTAATAGGATAGTAGAGCTACACTGGTGTAGGTAGGACAAGAACAAAAGCCATCAAGTGGGCTGAAAGCACCTCTGTGGGCACCAGCTGTCTGGCACTGTTAGGGAGTAAGCACGGTATAGAATAGGCATGCTGCTATTGGGAAGTTCCTTGGAAAACTGCTAATAAAAGGAACGGAATATAACAGTGAATAAGATGATTGTCTGTTGGGTGTTTTTTAGGTTTCCTATAAAAAACATTGGACATGTAATGTTTGAAAGGTCAATTAATTTGCTAAAGCGTGGCTAAGCATCATCCCAAGATGACCCATTAGCTTAAAAGTGATCCTTTAAGAGGAGCAACCAGGCAACTTCTCCCTCACAACCCCCACCTTCTCTTTGTGTAAGCGAAGCACTTATAATGATGCCTTTAACACTGACCCTACATCCCTGCTTCACAGGTCAGAAACAAGGGCACAGAGATTTAAAGGGGTCAACAAGAGAGTAAGGCATGCTCCCTTCTGGGTCAGTAACAGGGGACTCAAACACACAAGGAGCTTGATTTGAACAGGGAGGCTTGAGAAGAGTGGTCTGCTCCAGCTGCCTGCAATTAGGTGTTGTAAATACTGGGCTGCCTGGCTGGGGCAGGGCAGATTATGCACGTGCTCAGGCAGATGTCTTTTTGGTCCTGTAGGAAACACCAGGGTGAATTAAAAGGGTTGATCGGACAAAGAGTGTTCTGAGCTTGTTTCCTAAGTAGAAATGGCATGGGACAATCTGAGGAACAAGGATTCAGCTGGCACAATGCACTGCAAAGATTTTCTCTTTTTCCAGTAATCACTGATTCCAGTAATCAGGAGACTCCTGCCCTTTCCAGACTCCATTTGGAGATTCAGAACTTAGCCTATGGCACAAATGGGGGCACTTTGATTTTCCTTTGGACATCCTGAAGGAACACAGAGGAATAAGTACCGGTACTAAAGACCACCCAACTCACAGTGACTGGATCTGTTAGCCACCAACTTTAATCAAACAAACAAACAAACAAACAAAACACCTAGCTTCAAGTCAGAGTTAGGATCAAAGGGAGTAAGAGAGTGTATTGATAAAATGCAAAACAGGTAAAAGCTTACAAAGTCCTACAGAGAGATGGGAGTGCCCAAGAAACATACAGAGACTCTGGGTCAGCTCTAAATTTTCTTCTTGTTCTATGTGGAGCAGCTAAAAACCTGACAGAGGCACCTTAGTTTTCTCCTTACTGAGACCTCAGAATAACGTGTTCAGGAAACACATTTCCTTTATATGTGCATGATGCTGTAACCAAATCCAGTGATCGTGGACACCATGAGGCTACTTCACACTCACACCTGAGCACTTTAGAGCAGGACCAACTTCCTGCTAGTCCTTCCTGTGCTACATTTGTTACTAGACTGCAATGAACAATTCATAGTAACACAGAAAAAGGCATATGAAGATCAACCCCAAGATACTTATGAAAATCCTATGCTACTTCACCTGAGTTCTGAAATACTCTCGAGAGTCTAGTCTGTGCATTTTCAGAGTTGTCACCACAGGACTCTGCTTGGTATGAAATTCCTGTGGATTTTGATTTAGTTTACTTTCCAGGCTTCTCTTGTCTGACATGGCTTCAGAGAGTCCAAGATGTTTTATTTTCAGTGCTCTTTATACTTTTACTACACAAATGACGTAGTCACAGTTGTATTTTCTTATGGAAGGACAAAAGAGTTTCACAGTAAATCAGACAAAACATAATTCTGATTTCTTCAATATCTGCTTGGAAGATAGATGTCTTACAAAATTGTTTTAAAAATTTAAAGAATGAGCTTCTTTCAGTATTGAAAATAACTTCTGTTTTATGTGAATAACATAATTGGCCTATAGGCAAAATAAGACTAACTTGGAAAATAAAAAAGTCAGAGAAATCACTGATGAACTGTATACAAGGACTATTATACAGCTTGCCTAGAGCAGCTGTCTCTGAGGAAGGGTTGAGACAGAAAAAGACCAGGGTGAAATTCTCCATTTACTCTTTAACTTGATATCAGCTCCCTATTTGTTTTGGGAAGATTCATAATGTTAGTAGAGATACACGGGGTTTTGATGGAACAGGGTGTATCTGTGGCAACAGCAGGTGAGGGTCAGCTGTTACATGATAGAAATACACAGGTAAAGCAGAACAATTTAAAGAAAAGCCCAAATAATAAGTATGGTAAAATGTATAATAATAGCTCAACAAGAAACCCACTTGAAAGAAAGCAAGGGACTTGGCAGTGTAAGTATTTGCTAATTATAGGATGGAGATTTGGCTGACATTAGTCAGAACATACAGTCTGTTATTTTTGTATGTGGGATAAGGACAATAACCTATTTTCTATGTCTAAGAAACCATGACACTTTTGTTGCCAACCTGTAGCCTTAAGTTATTCTTTAATGTGCTTTACAACACAAAGAATGGTTTTAAAATATAGCTGGGTCATACTGTTCACACCCTTGCATTGCTAGCTGTAGAAAAGGGGTGGCTTTCTATGAGCAGAGTATGAAGGCAGTAGCAGACCCACAGTGCATCCATTTCTGTTCCCCTCTTAACACTGGCCTGTGAGGGCACACCTCCTTTTCTACAGGATGCCTTACAGAGCTCATTGTGCAGCCACAAAAAGGTAGAAGGTGGGGAAAAGCTTTGCAACGACAGAGCTGGACTGGTGCAGGGGCTGATTTTTGGTCTGTCACAGAAATCCTGGGCTCATTTCCAGCATTTCATGCAGGTGCCCATCTGTAACAGGCTGACAAGTGTCACATATGTCAAGTCTTTGGGAGCTCTTCTTTTCTTCAAAGAAAATAACAGCAGCCAAGGTGGTGAATATGAAGATGGGGCGTTATTTACTTAACATATGTTCAACTATCACTGTCACAGGAGAATTTATTCCTCTGGCAAAGAAAATAACCAAGTGAAACAGCTGGGTTTGTTTCCTCCCAGCTTTAGGTGAGGAAATCATGTTATTCTTGTATTCCCTCCATGTTTAGCCTGGTAAACTTAAAAGTTTGAAAGATTTGAGTTTCAGTTAATAGATGTGTTTTCATGTACTCTGCTTTTACAGTGAATTCTAGATCACAAAATTCCCCTGTATCACATTTAATTGTTTAACAGAAATAGTGAAGTCCTAATGTGCAGGCTTTTGCGTACAATCTTGAGATCACAATTTAACTGAACAGCAACTGTCAAACGCGTCAACTGCTACACCTTCATATGCACAATTACCTTCACTGTTGCAATGCCAAGGGCCTTCTGTGCACACTTCTGCAGCCAGCCTTTCACTTGTGGGTCCACAGCCTTCAACCTGAGTGGCTGTGTCAGCCTTTGTCCCTTCTCCTTCCTATGCTGTTGTCTTTGTGCTCTTATTCTCATTGCCTTCCACCTGCAAATCTCAGTATTCTGATAGGTTCTCATGGACAGCAATCACTAACAGTGTGAGAATCCCACCTTTTCTTCCCCAGTGTTTCCTACCCAGTTTGTAACTTTAGTTTGTGTTAGAGGAAAAACAAGAGTTAGCAAATAGAAAAGTAGATAATACTCATGTAAGTATCCAGTAAGAATTACCAGCCAGAAACATGCACAGAGTAAAGTGACTGGCATGAACCACCTGCAACTGATTAACTGTGATCCTGTCAGTATTGACAGCATCACATACAGGAACAGCCAGGAGGGAGCTTGGCTGGATCCTAATACCAAGCACAAAGTTAACAGAAGAAAAAAGCCTGACAAGAGTAGTCATTTTCCTCATCCTCACCACTTGCTGACACTGAAAAGGACACTCCTCTGGGACCCCCACTGCTTCATTTCTTGTCTGACCACTGGGCAGTTTCCCCCTTTCTTCTCTTTCCCTTATTTTTTTCCCCTGTCGTAATTTCAAGTTGGTGTGTGGACTCCACTGATAAACCTCCATGCAGGTGAACCTATCTCAAGAGGTGTGATGATCCTGTGCCCATATGGTTGGCAAGGTCCCGTCCTCTTCCTTCAGCATTAGTTCCTGGCGGGAATGGAGGGAAGCAGAGCTACAGGGTAGCTGTTGCTACATCCTAATGAAAAGTACTGACTCTATGTATTATTGTTTCAGTTAGTTACATTGAGTTAGTTACATTTAGTTAGTTATTGCTTAACTTTGCTATATAAAGCAATATCTTATTCTAGAATAGAATGCTACATAGAATTAAGATTAAGCAACATGTAAGAACTGATTAAATGGTTTAATATTTGTCACAGTTTTAAGCATTCAGCCTAATATTCTTACAAATCAATTTTTCTCACTGATCTTTTTGGTGGGACAGGTAAGTATGACAAATCCCGGTGTACTGTCACCATGAAGTACACCCTCACTCCTACTTTGGAGCTGGAAAGGGAGGTGACAGGATGCAAAGCACAGATACAAGTTCCAACCCTGCTTATCGATCCTTTTCCACTTCCGAACCCTTCTGGAGTATGAAAAGGTGCTGACGCACGCTTGCAAGTCTTGCCCTTCAACAGGTCTACAGCAAGCCCGGCAGCACAGGCGCATCCCGCACCGCCCGGTTTCCCCGGGGAACGCATCCTCATCGCTTTCCGCTGTGCTGGCTGCTCCCTCTGCCGGCACGGAGACAAACACAGCCTGAGGAGCAGAAGCTGGGTTAAGAGGTGGGAGAGAAGGTATCGGAACATGGCCCGTGGGCACTTGAGGCATGGGCAGTAGGACGAGCCTTCAGTCCTGCTCCATACGGTCAGCAGTCTGCGGGTAGGGCTGGCGTTTTACATGGGTTTTAGAGACGGTTCCTTCACTTACTAATTGGAGATCTCACCCAAAGGACCTGTAGTTTTCTCTCTGGTTATTCACGCTAACAGAACTGTCACAATTTGTTTAGTCACTTCATTTCCATGGGCCTCGAAAGCTGTGAACTGAACAATATATTAAAAAGCAACACTTTTCTGCCCTCATGTAAAAATTCTCTGCAAAACACAGAGGATCCTCACAGTAATTGCTCCATTACACCATCCATCATAAGCCTTACCGTAACAGTACTCAAGAGACTGGCATGTTTTTCAGCCATTTGTGTTTACAGTGGAAACTCCAGAATGACATAATATGAAAGTTTGTAATGCAAGGATCAGATATCCCTAATAGTCCCACAACACTCATCCCATGACACAGCACTCACCCCATTGATCCTAAGGTGTCTGAGGGGAAGGCAGTGGGGTACCTACCCACATGCTCATGATGCTGCCTGCAGGATGCATACTCATCCCAATCACGTATCATAGTGTAAGTACATTTAATTGAAAAACAGATGTCCATGTTTTATGTTTTTCATTTTTCTTGCTAATGAATTACTTGTCCTGTTGCGTGTGAATCCATAACTGCTTATAGGAATCATTGTGGGATGTGACAGTTCCTGCTCTACTCTCCCTGGCATGAGCGATAATTCATACAACCACATCAGTGGTTAGGTGTGACCCTAATCTAGCTATCAGCAGCCATCAGTATCCTTCAGAGCAGCACGGTGACCTCTCACTCTTCCATCATGCAATCAACGCCCCAGATGTACTATAGAGAGAGAAAAACACAGCGACCTGTTGGAGACAGGTTGTGCTGCTTTATATCCATTTCCAACAAAAGTCCTTTTCCTCTAAAGATGACACATTTCTCTAGGATTATGCAGGCATCACAGTCCATCCCCAAACGACATTCATATCTACCAACATTTTGTGCAAGAGCATGGTTACACAAGAAACGCATACACTATTAACTAGAAACACAGGCAGAGAAGCAAACAAGTAAATTCTGCCTGTAGGTACCAAGACACAGCTGGATGCTGCACACCTCTCACCAATGCCGCAATCCTGAAAACGAAAATGGTTTGGCAGAAAATTTGCACCGAAAGCAAAACCGCAAAGGCATAGGATTGTTGATGAAATAGGTATGAAATGAAACAACCTTGCTCCTGACACCCAAGTTCTTTGATTTAGTTCATGTAGTGAAATAGAATAGTATTGGGAAATGTACTTTGGAGACATATGTTCACTTGAAAAACATTTCCTATTGTCTGTAGCTTTCGAAAGATGTTTTGTACTTTAAGGTGTCTCCATAAGCAACAAAATTGATGTGACTGTATCTTACACACAAGCATATATACCATGTTTTCCAACAGCTTGAGAAGCTTGAGATCATCAGCCTTTTTTAATAGCATCTGACAGAGATAGTTTGTTCCTTTAAGCTTCATGAAACCAGTGAATAATACTGTTTATGTCCCAGTTAGAGGAAAAGTTAGTGCTGAGTTCAACCCTTAGAGTACACTGGAAACATGTCATACATCTCCTAATCCTAGGATCAGAACTCACATCTCATTAGATATCAGGTAATTCAAAGACAAGATAATACTATACAAAATAAAGTTCTATTAGGTTTACATCTTACATTAATAGAGGATAATTCGCTAGCAGAGGAAAAAGTGAAAATGAAAAAATTATCCTATAAGCATCAGAACTCTGGGATATGACTTTTCTTTTAATCACTATAGCAAGTTATTAAGAAAAACATGTTTATTGTTGAACATTACAGTCAGGCTGAGTTCTGTATTGTCTAACAATTACAAATCTTATCAATACTTGTATTACATCAAACAAAAATGAGGACTGGTATCTTAAAAGAACATTGCAGTTTTATAGGTGAGGCCAGTGTTCTGCTTGTACGGTTTTCCCCTCACAGTTCAAAAATTACCTGTGGCAGCATCTTTTCCAGATTCCATGCTAGCACTATGTCATCTTTAATATTTAGCTTTCCTGACATGAAAGCCATGATTAGATTTAGTATACTTAAAAAAAAAAAAAATCACCAGTAAATGAAAAGGAATAGGATGCAGGCTGTGCACAGGAAAAAGTAATATTGCTAGAGTAAGAAGATCGTTATCTTTAGACATTTTTATTTGGTATATAGTTTGTATTTTTATCCTCATGGTAAAAATGCTAAATCACACTCTGTGATTAAATCTCATACCCTCCAAATATCTCAGTCTGACAAAGTATTTCCATATACCTGTACCAATATATCACAGTATTAAAGCACTTTGTTGAAAAGGAGGCAGTTGATTAATTGCTGTTCCAGTCCATGTTTAAAGGTATTTGTTTGAAAACTTTGCTATAATGATGAATTTACATAAAGGGTATCGTCTTTTTTCATAATTATTCTCTTCAGACTACATTTTGAAGTTTTGCTAAAGAAGGTTCAGAACTGTTTTGAATAGTGATAAATGTGGATATCACACTTATAAAGCAATGCAGCAATTTAACATTATGAATGTTATGACATTGCTTCTTGTCCAACAACTATTTCAGGAGTAAAAACCTTTTCTGGAGCTAGAAAAAAAATCAGTAAAAGGGCGAAATTGCATCAAATATTGTATATAGTTACTCAGTGAAATTATCATATTATGGCCAATTTTAACTGAGGCAAGATTGTATAAGAAACAAACCAGGATAATTTTTTACGAAGTTCTGCTGTGAAAACAATGCACATTCAGCAAACACAGATTACAGACGTGCAGAAGTCAAATGCATTGGCTGGATTCTTTCCAAAGCTACACTCAATGCAAATTTCTATAGCTGGTTAATAAAAGCAGCACAAGCTTCTGTGCTCTTCCTAGTCACACAACAGGGGAGTTCAGAAAAATCACAGTTCTATTCTACCCTTTCACTTGAGCCACAGCAAGCTCTTCCATCCTCAGATCACAGAGTGAGGAGGCTGACTTTTCGCCCACCAGCAGAAGTCTTCTGGGCACCAGTTCCTGTGTCTGCCCTGGCCAATGCCCTTGTCACTCACTTGTGAACGTTTTCACAAAGTCGGCACTCGACATGCTCATGACCACAACCGTCGTCACAGGAGGCTTTCCGAAACCGGCGCTCCCACCCTTGGTTTTCAGGTCAATAAACCAAGTGCCTTCTTTGTCACCAGAGCATAGAGGAAAAAGACGTGACAGGGCAGCAGAGAGCACTGCACGCTCCTGTTTCTCCCTTGCAGACACCCCGCAGCACCAGGTAGGGCAGACACGGGCAGAAGAGCCCGAAGGCAGCGCGCTGCCATCAGAGCTGCTGGCAGCTGGAGCCTCCAACACGGCCCTGCGAGCAGCCCTGCCTATGACCACGTTCACCCTGGGTGCAGGGCCAGTGCAGGGACAAAGCCTGCCCGGAGAGGCAGCAGCTCACTGTGCCTCCCGAAGCAGCTCCCAAGAAGGAGCGCTTTGCAGAACAGAACAGAAGGTGGTCTGTTCCAGGATCAGCTCAAGAAGGTGAGTGCTTCTCTTTGAAAATGTCCCCTCAATAACTCTGAATGTTTCTGCAATGGGATTCGAGGGCGGGGCGGCAGCAGCGATTGTGTCAGCCTTAGCTCCGTGTGGTCCTTCCTGCTGGGATCCACTTCTCCTCTTTGTATGCTTGGGAAGCACCTACAAGAAAGACATCTATTTATTTCTTTCAGATGCAAAACGTTTTAAAACATGCGTAGAGGATTCCCTTTGAAAAGATTTAAGCTTCACAGTACAGTGTTTTCCCCTTCCAGTATTTTATCACTGATAAGGGATATGTTCTAGCACCTGAGCAGGTGTAGAGCACAAAAGGTAGTTCAACAATATAATTCACTTCTTAGCACCTCAAAAGAAAAGTGAAAATAAAACCACAGCAAAATTCCAATTCTGACTGTTCACAGCCCACGACAAATGCTTTCACGCAATCCATACACTCCTGACAGTACTCACAAAAAAACGAATCAGTGTATTTGAAACACAACACGGTCACCTCACAATACTCCTATCTGTCTTGCTAAGAACATGGATATTTTCATTAATTCTTCTGCAAAGGCCTGTAATCTTTAAATCAATTCACTGGTTGATTCATCATTTTGCTGTACCACCGTCAACACATACATGTAACAATAAAGGGCAACATTTTCAAGCAACAGGGCTGACCAAGTTGAACAGTCTCTAAAAGTGTTGTCGAAAGTCTACCTGGTGTCTTAAATATCAAAACATAGTTTGGATCTGTGAGCCCCTACTAAATAACCTGTGTGGTGAGGCCTAGGGAACTAACACCATCCATCCCTGGCAACACAGTTTTTGTCTGATTCTTCAAATAGTGTTTCCAAGTGAAAGGGACTCATTTCAAACTTTGCCTCCTTTGCCCTTCTCTTTCTTCTGTTTTGGTACTCCTAGGAAATCTGTTCAGCATTCTTAGTTGCCCTTCAATTTGACACACTACAATTCTGAAAAAGCAAAACTGATGCTTTTCTAAAAAAAAGGCTTCTCCATCTCATCTGAGATATGTAAATTGTACAAGTTTCATCTAGGAATAAACAGAGACTGTTTTTTGTATAAATTTATCAAGACAGATTCTATGACACTCCTAGAAATTGTGTTTGCCATTTATTTGTCTTTTCCAGCAATATTTACCTTTCACCTTAAGTATAAAAAAAATTCTTCAAAATAAGGCGCTGATTATAAAACATGAAGTTTCAGAGTCTTGTGGAAGGTAACAGTCTTTCCCTAGCTTTAAGCACAGAGGCTCTGTAGCCACTTCCATAAATAACACTCTCCAAATGAGAAAAGCGGTTTTGCCAAATAGCTTGAGAGGACTCCAGGCTCTTGGGAAAAAAGAAAAAAGGAAAAACAACTTGAAATCCAGAGGGCATTAATCACTTTCAGAAATTATCAACTTGTACACACAATGCCTTCCTTACCACATCCTTCTGTCTTCACTGCTACCACCAAAACTAGAAGCCGCTTAAAGTTATGAGGAGAAACATTTGAAGACAACAGACTGGTGAGTAGTAATACAGACATTGTTCTGGGCAACAAAATCCCTGAGTTTTAAATTGAGGATTTGCAATAAATTCAATTTATTATCAGTTAATATAAATATGTAATCATTTTGGTTTTAAGAAATAACACCAAATAAACAGAAAAATCCACCTCAACTCTCTTCTGCACATCTATCCCCCAACCTCTTTATTTTTCATTAACTCTTAAAGTTTGAGCCAAATTTGGGAAATTCTTTAAGTAGAAATGTAAGCAGAAAACTTCCTAGCCTTTGTCATTAAGTATCCAATTTGTTTATTATTCCAATTAAATGGTAAAGGGATCAGCTCCTGGTAGACCTGGGTTCATCTACTGCTTATCTGGAGTGAGGTGTGGTGATTTGTGAGTCTACTGCACCCGCAAACTACAGAAAGCCAAGGTGTCAGCTTTCCAGTTCTTGTAGTGCCTTTTCAAGTGTTCTCTGCTTCTCCTGCTAACAAACCTCCTAGGAGGAAAACTGATCCTCCCAGTGTAGAAACCAGCTCCATCAATCTGTTTTCCCTATTAAACATTGGAGAGAAAACAACACTTGAGGGGAAGGGGGATGAACATGATGTGTAGGTCTTCACTTGCAGGTACATAAGGATATGGAACTGTTGGAATGGGTCCTGAGGAGGGCTACGAAGATGATCAGAGGGCTAGAGTACCTCAGCAATGAGGACAGGCTGAGAGAGTTGGGGTTGTTCAGCCTTGGAGAAGAGAAGGCTCCAGGGAGACCTTGAGACCTTAGAGCAGCCTTCCGATACCTGAAGGGGTCCTACAAGAAAGCTGGGGAAGGGCAAGTAGTGATATGATGAGGGGGAATGGCTTTAAATTGGAAGGGGGAAAATTTAGATTAGACGTTAGGAAGAAATGGAGGGTGGTGGTGCGACACTGGAACAGGTTGCCCAGGGAAGATGTGGATGTTCCTTCCATGATGCTGTTGAAGGCCAGGTTGGATGGGACCTTGAGCAGCCTGGCCTAGTGGGAGCAGGGAGGTTGGAACTAGATGGACTTTAAGATACTTTCCAACCCATACCATTCTATGAGTCTATGGTTCTCATGTTGGGGATTCCAGAACTAGACAGTGCTCCAGATGGGGGTCTCACAGGAGTGGAGCAGAGCGGCAGAATCCCCCCCCTCTACTGGCTGGCCATGCTTCTTTTGATGCAGCCCAGAATACAGTTGGCTATCCGGACTGAAAATATTAAACAGCACTTCCACATCCATCCCTGTGGAAGCATTTTGTGTTTCTATAATTCTATGAACCCCACTTGTAACTGGTTGCCAGTTTGAGAAAGAGCTGTGTACCATCACCCTTTGTAAGGCTGTTCCTCATCCACCGCACAGACCACTTGTCTGGGCAGCAACAGCATCTCTAAGAGGAAGCAGTGAGGAACCATCCGCTTTCAGGAAAGGCTTGGAGGTGCTGGTTGATGAGAAGCTTGACATGAGCCAACCACGTGCACTCATAGCCCAGGCAGCCAACTGTATCCTGGGCTGTATCAAAAGAAGTGCGGCCAGCAGGTTGAGGCAGGTGATTCTCCCCCTCTACTCCACTCTTGTGAGACCTCACCTGGAGTACTGTGTTCAGTTCTCGAGTCCTCATCACAGGAAGGACATGTTAGAGTGAGTCCAGAAGAGAGCTGCAAAACTGATCAGAGGGCTGGAACACCTCCTATATGAGGACAGGCTGAGAGGTTTGGGGTTTTTCAGCCTAGAGAAGTGACGGCTCTGGGAAGACCATAGAGCAACCTTCCAGTACTTAAAGGGGGTCTACAGGAAAGCTAGGGATGGCCTCTTTATCAGGGAGTGCAGGAATAGTATGAGGGAGAATGGTTTTAGGCTGAAAGAGAAGATTGAAATGAGATAATTAGTAATTTTTTTATTGTAAGGGTTGCGAGACCCTGGCACAGGTTTTCCAGAGAACCTGTGGACACATCAACTCTGGAGGTATTCGAGGATGGGGCTTTGGGCAGGCTGGTCTGGGGGGAGTTGTCCCTGCCCATGGTGGGGCGTGTGGGGGTGTGCGTGCGTGCGACTGGAAGGGCTTTGAGGCCCCTTCGAAACCCAAAACATTCTGTGATCCTGCGATTCTGTGGTTCTATGATACTGCGGGTCGGTGATCCTGTGATTCTACGATTCTTTTGATCCTGTGATCCCACCCTACTGTCATTGACTTCCTCTACCCTGCCCATCCCGCAGCGCCCGGCGCGCCCGGCCCCGCCTCCTCCCCGCCCGGCCCCGCCTCCTCCCCGCCCGGCCCCGCCTCCTCCCCGCC